>PVIC010001115.1:0-98016 GCA_004025085.1 Thryonomys swinderianus
TTTTTTTTTTTTTTGGTGGTGGTGGTACCAGGGATCAACCTCAAATCTTTGTCCTTGCAAAGCAGGGGCGGTACCCCTGAGCTAAACCCTTGGCCCTTTGGTTAATATCTTAAGTCCATACATGCAAAGCATTCTTTTTGTTAGGTTCTACCTAATTTTTCTGATGATTTTTCACTTCTTTTGTTCTCATTCCAGGAAAACTGTTGGTGTTTTCTGCTGTGGACCCAACTCGATTTCCAAGACTCTTCATAAACTGAGTAACCAGAACAACTCATATGGGACGAAATTTGAATACAATAAAGAATCTTTCAGCTGAAAAACTCAGATTGAACCAAGACTCTAATGAAAGAAAGTGCAATTTTTAAGACTGAGAACTCAGTTGAATCAAACAGGTCTTTTTTTCTTATTTATGATTATTTAAAATGAAAATGCAAAGAATGTGATAAGATGACAGGTCACACTACATGTTTAGTGTAGAAACCAGAGAGGCCTTGAAAAGTACTTGATGTGCTGATTCACCTTTTGATGATCAAATTAAAAGATTGTGATTAGCTGCATGTTGATTTTGTAGGTGGATTCAATAACTTCCTAGACAGGAGCAGAACCAGTTTACCTGGAAAATTGATCACTGTGGTCCCTCTGAATTGTTTTTGCATGAACAAATGCAAGGTTGAACAAAATTAAAAGTTCACTAAAACTCATATTTTCTACATTGTATATAAGCTTAGTAGCTTTAATCTGGAAATGCTCCAGGCAAATATATTCAATGTTTGACAATGCAGTACACAATTCTGTATTGATACGGGTACTTTGTATTGATATCTAATCTTCCTCACTACTGATGCTAATACCTCTACTTGATATCTGTAAACTATATGCTGATAGAACCTTCTGCAGATATTGATATAGTATCTCCTTTTATATTCTTTCCTTCTTTCTTTCTCTCTCTATTTGCTTCTTTCCTTTTCTTTTTCTTTCTTTCTTTCTTTCTTTCTTTCTTTCTTTCTTTCTTTCTTTCTTTCTTTTTCTCTCTCTTTCTTTCTCTTTCTTTTCTTTCTTTCTTTCTTTCTTTCTTTCTTTCTTTCTTTCTTTCTTTCTTTCTTTCTTTCTTTCTTTCTTTCTTTCTTTCTTTCTTTCTTTCTTTGTTTCCTTCCTTTCTTCCTTCCTTCTTTTTTTTCTTTCTTTCATCTGTCTATGGAAAATCTGCCTGCCCATAGTATGCATTAGACATAGTGGTTTAATAAGTTCGTTTAATCTCCAGTTTATTTAACCTATTACTATTGTATAGTAATGAAAATAATGCTATAAATTATAAAGTGATACATCTATAACATTTATAAATAAGTTATTGACTGCCTATGATTTATTTCCTTTCCTAATATTTTGTGTTTTTCACTTTTTCTCCAACATACAATCTGTTTTAGTTTTGAAGCACTTAAAGTGTTTTTTGTAATTTCCACTTGTAGACCAAAGAGCAACATATCTGGCAGCAGGCTGTGAAATATAAGCTTTCTAAAAAATGACAACAAACTTGTGTCATACACTGGTACAAATTCCCCAGTGTTCAGTGTGATTGTGAGCTGTATATAAAGTGTACCAATAAAGAATTCAATTAAAAAAAGAAATATAAGCTTTCTCTCCTGGGTCAGACAAGAACTTACAATGGAGATATTGAAAGTATTGTCACATTCCAAAACAGGCACTTGCTATTTTATCTTTAGCAAAAGCAGAAGTACTTCACAGATTATTCAAATTAAGCTTAGAGTAAAGAATATTTTTGTAATACTCTTAGACTTAAAGTTATTGTTGGGACTATGCTGTGTGATCCTGCGAGGTTATGGTTCTTATCTATTCTTTGCTCAGAGGAAAAAGAAATCTACTTTTCTATTTTAAGAATTAAAGCAGCTATTCATTTTATTGACTTTGTTGAGTATATATCTATGGATTGCTATCAAATATAATATTGCTGATATCAGCAGTCTGATTGCCCTGCCTTTGTTAAAATTTTGTGTATCACATGGTAAATGTCACTGTCATTTTCTGTTCAACTCACCAATAGGGAGCATGCTAAACTCAACAAGAATGCTAAACTAGCCAGCTTTGAATGACTATAAGCATATTTGCTTGTTGATATTTCTTCTTTTCCTTGGAATTCTTTCTTTACCCTTCTGGAAAAAGTCAGAATAAAATCATGGGAAATGTGGAATGCTCCCACAGATTGAGCTCTGAAGACATATTTAATAGCCAGGTCATCATGGTTATACTTTCTAGATTAAAAAGAATTGTTTTTTTTTTAAAAAAAAAAAAACAGCAGAAATAACTAGTGGGAGAAGACTTGAATTATCCAGGCTTAGTGTGCAATGCTGACATTTTAGTAATTGTAATTTATTTATGTAATTATATTAAAGCATCTAATTTCAAGAAGTCAGCGTTTTTGAAAGAATGGTATTCCAGAGCAGGTCTGCTGTGCTAGCTGAATACCCTTTCCAGTTCTAAAGTCCAGTAGATATGCAAGTGTTAAATGTTAAACTTAGTTAATTTTTGTTATTATGGATGGGAGTGAGACTAAATCTTTATCACACACTATTAGAGAGCTTTGTATTGTTTTGAGAATCTCATGGGAATGACTCTTGTTCTAAAAGTCCTAAGTGACCTATTTTAATAGCATAAGTATTAAAATTGAAATGGTGTCTTTACACATCTTACAAGCCTATCTTACCTTTGCAGCAAATAAAGCAATAACATCTGTCACAAGACAGTGCAAGCTTAATAAACACAGTCAATTTGTCTGCAATTTGCATTCGTGTGAACATTAGCTTGATAACTTTAGGAATTTGGGTTGTGGTGCTATCAGTGTCATAGACTAATTGTGTGTGACTCAGGATAATGATTTCTAGTGTGTAGACTAAAATTTCTCATTTGGACTTTACCTTTTTGGGATAGGATGTCTTCATAAGAACTTTCAACATGCATAGGATAAAAACATAGTACCATACATATAAGGTTGTGGGGCCCACAGAGTCATTAATAGCATAACATATATTTTAGAACCTCCTGGGGGAAATGATTATCACTACAGGTCATTTTAACCTGTGCATTTATTTTCTTTTGTAAGAAACTAAAATTTTTATAGTATTATACTAATAAATTCACTTTGTGAACATAGAATATTCTTTATTTGTCTCAAAACAAAGAATTCAGTATTTTCCACTAGTGTTTGGTCTTTTTATTTATGCAAGGGAAGACTGATTTGATGTAGAAATAATATCTCTATGCATATGTACACATATACTATCTCTACACATATATACGCAAGTAAACACAGTACACAGTTACATTTGGAGCTTAGTTTGCTTTTCAGAAACAATTTCATGTAAAAACTAAATGTTTGGTAGTTCTTCACTTAGTGATTTGAAAATATCAGCTGCAAGGTCCCTGGTTTTATCCCTGGTAACCATGTATAACAATACCAGGCTTATGCCTGTCATCCCAGTACTTGGGAGGCAGAGGCAGGAGGATTGCTGAGTTCCAGGCTTGGCTGGGCTACTCAGTGAGCTCACAGCCAGCTAGAACTACAGAGTGAGATCCTGTATTATATCTATATCTATCTATCTATCTATCTATCTATCTATCATCTATATAAATTAGTATTGAAAATAAGATACTAATTTTAGCTGCAGATGCAGAAAATTATGTTCTTCCCAATCTATATCTTCTTATTCTAAAATTTAGAACCTATTTTCATATACCAGTTTTTAAATTTGATAATTTTGCTAAAAGTATTAGGTTATCCAGAGTTTTGCACTGGGAAAAAAATACGTGCAGTAATGTTTGTAGAAAATGTCTGACCTGTAGTTTTAAAGTAGGTTCAAAGATGAAAGTTGTAACTTTACCAGCTTTTAAAAGTACCAACTGAAAATCAAATATTTTACCTAGTCCCATAACTATTACTTACATCTTGTCCAGGAGAAGAATCAGCCTTGTGAAAACTAGTGGGACAGGAAATAATGAAATCAAATGTAATGAGATTGGCATTTGTTCCATCCATGACAGAACAGGAAGAGCTACTACCCTCTCTCTAAATTTACCGTCTGTTGCCTTAACTTCTTTATTTCATTCCATGCTATTTTTAAAGGCCAGAGTTGCAAAAGATAGCCTATATTTTCCAGAACAGAGAAGCAAACATTTCTAATACATAGGAAAATCTATTAAAAGAGAAAAGGAAAACAGTTGCATAAATCTTTTAAAATCACTGAAGTTAAATCATATTTTTTGAATAGATAGGATTTTTTTTTTTGAGACAGGGTCTCGCTTTGTAATTCAGGCTGGCCCTGAACTCACTTTGTATACCAGGCAAGCCTCAAACTCAACAATCCTCCTATCTTAGCCTCCCAAGTGCTGGGATTACAGGTGTGAGCCACCACGCCTGGCACTGTGGTATGTGGCATTGATTGCTGGTGGGCATGAGTCTCCATGCCCAGCATTGTATGTGGTTACCAGGGATCAAACTCAGGACCTTGCCCTTGTGAGGCAGGGACTGGAACCACTGAGCTAAATCTCCAGCCCTCGATAGGAATATTTTAAATGTGTGCTAAATGACATATTTAGGAGTTGGTAACTACAACAAAGTTTTCAGTTAAGGAAAGGACTAAAGAAAAAGAATGAAAATACCATTTAACATATAAGGATATACTTTTCATATTGTTGTATATTGTCTTGGTTTAGTTGATGGCATGCCAAGAGTCATATCTTGTTTTCGTTATTGATGAAGTGAAAGATTTCCCAAGTATATACTTGAATTTATCAAAAGGCATAAAATTACATATAATCTCTGACTGAGGAATTCTTTTTTTTTTTCTTTTAATATTTCCAGAGAGGCCCCAAAATGGTAAAACTGTTGCAATTTGATTTGAGAAATAAAAGAATATGGTGTTTTGTTGGGGCCAGAGATTTAGCTCAGTGGTTCTGCCACCTGCCTAGTAAGCGCAAGGTCCCTGTTTTGATCCGGGTAACCACATACAATGATATGATATTGGGCGTGGTGACTCATGCGCACCAGCAATCAGTACCACACCCCACAGTGCCAGGTGTGGTGGTTCACACCTGTGATCCCAGTACTTGGGGAGGCAGAGGCAGGAGGATTGCTGAGTTCCAGGTTTGCCTGGGCTACATAGAGAGCTCAGGGCCAGCCTGAACTACAAAGTGAGACCCTGTCTCAAAACAAAACAAAACAAAACAAAACAGAACAAAGAAAACCCAAAAAGGATACGGTGCTTTGTTTGCCATTAGGAAACCTTTCACATTTTCATTAGTACTATAATTTAAAGCTTTACACTTGTTCAGAATCATCACACTTCTTTAAGAAACAGAGCTTTGATGAGCAACTCTTTGTCATCAAGAAGACTTGACATTAGATGAAAACGAGTGCTACTAAATAATCTACATAGCAGTAAAAAAGAAGAGGGTGTCATGTATTGCTTCTGTGCATTGACTCTTCATTAAAATTATGACTTTTCAAGGTGATATTTCATAGTTATTCTTCCACCCAGAGTAGGAAAACTTTCTTCATAAATGCAGACATTAAGAAACATGTTCTCTCTATTGTATCATAATGATGTATCTGTTTACCTGTAGCCACACATTCATTTGTGTGACTATAGAATTTTATCAATTTTGTGTGACTATAGAATCTATTTTAGTGGTGAGAGATCTGCACAAAGTGGGGGCCTTGCTTACCTGCTGAGAAATATATTGCAGCCCCCATCTTGGCTAAGGAGAAGGTGGAAATCTGTTTTACTCTCTGGTTGTTTAGAGGAATGTAAAGTTCTACACACACATCGAAATGTGACCTATGATATAGTCCTCACTGTGTGGTTAGAGGTATTGCTCATTTATATCCGGGCTCTCAGAATAATCTTCATTAGGAAGGTGCCAGCTTTGCAATCATTTGGCATCTTTAATGACGGATCTGGATATGCTCCAGATGCTATTGCAGTTTTACTTAAAGGTGGTTACTATCTGCTTACTAAATGGCATGAACGAGATATTGTCTTCACTGTATTTAGTTCCCTGTTTTTTAGAATTTGTTTTAAAACCAGAAGTGAGAATGATAGAAATTACTTTAAAAAGTGGAAATCACTGACTGTAGTGCTGTTTTACCCTGAAAAGGAGACAGTGCTCTTAGCGTTTTAGTGAGGACCGCCCCCTCCCAGGGTTTTTAAAGTGAATAGGATCTTGGGTTAGCATTTTAGGGCACATGGAGTCTTCATCACTGAAATACATTGTAGCAATTTTTCAAAAGCAAATAATATGTACCTCTGACTAATAAGGATGTCATAGGATGGAAGAGTGTAAAAGAAAGAAGGTTGCAAAAAGAGGGATTTCCTGGGCAAATTTCCTTAGTTCGTTTTTTTACTAGAAGTATGAATAAAGTCCAGACTCAAGAAAATAAAACAAAGATTTTTTTTCCATTGCACCTGAAGATTTAGTGTTTAATTTTGTTTGCGGCACAAGCTGTGTAGCCATGTGCAAGTCAGCATCACTGTTTTGGCTCTGAGATCTCCATGAATAAAGTTTGCTGTTTCCTTTGGTGTAGTATATGCCTTCTGGATACCTCTTAGTTAATATGGTTCCAGTTCAGTGTTGCTGGAGACAGTTAAATTGATTTATGAATAGTAAACTAGTAATTGTTGGAGGGTGATATATTACCTTGCCTATTTAAGACATGATGGACAAAAAATACATGTTTATGAAACATTCTAATTCTGATATCTTATAACTAGAAATAATTTCATAAAGGAAAAACCTACTACATAATCTAGTGACATTTTCCTAGATGGAAATAAAGTAAACTTACTGCCTTCTTGTACTGAAGATTCTTTGCATGATGTGTTTTAACCAAAGTTCACATTATTGTGCAGCCTTTTGTGTTTAAATTGTGTTTGTGGATCTTTAGGGTGAATTGTAAGAAAATTGCTTGAATGGAAGTGAAATTCTACAATAATGTGTAGTAGCACTTTCCAATTTTCATAGTTTGCAGTGGTGGCAGTTTTACCAATGGGAGGAAGTGTCATCCTCCCATCAGAATGTGAGATGTCTGGCAATACAGTGTGGCATTTGATTCTTATCTAGTTAAATGGAAGTGTGAATTTATACAGTTCTGTAGAGGAAGTGCTAAATCAAGTTCAATACTTGTAAAAATTGAAAAATGCATTTATTTTTATATATATTTATTTCTGTAAAGTGATAGTGCAGTGTAGAAAACTTTTATTGTTTCAGAAAATGACAGTGGTTAAAAGAGAACCAAACAAAGTTCATTGAATAGATCTAAGTTTCCTCCTATGGTAAATTAATTGTGCACTTTTTGGAAGTAATGAGTAAGACCTTAATTAGAGTTTTTCATCTCTTGAAAATCTGTTTGAAGCTATTTTAATGGATTCCATTATTTTTGTAATTTGTGATTCTATCATGTTCCTGATCTCTTCTTTAGTGTTATTAATCATATCTTCCACCTTGGACTTTATCTCTGTTTTTATCTGAAAAGTTGTTTCTTATTTCCATTTTAATAGATCCTCTTTTGATTCTGCCTCAGAGAGTCCTGGTATTTGAGCTTCAATTTGCTCTATTCCCATTTTCCCTGGTTTCACCTCTGGTAATGGTCTTTGTATCTGGGTTTTTGAATTTTTTCTAATTTCTGTGTTTTTTTTATTGTTATCAATAATTTCTTTGGGGGTTTAATTCCTGGCCTGCTTTCCAGGCAATGTTTAAAGCAAGTCTCCTTCATAATATATAGAGCCCTTAGGAAATAGCCACTACCTGGGATCTGTAGTGGCCCTTAAGTGATCTCAGTTCTGGCACACCACAGAAGATACTTAAACAGAACAATCACTTCATCTTGTTGACATAATGCAATCAGTATCATCAACAGTATTAAACACAGCATAGGAAATGACAAACTTTGTCCATTACTATTCTGATACCTTCAACCTCATGAGTTAGATCTATGACCATATGCCAAAATTTGGACCTAACCAGAAATATGTTTACAACATACAGGTCCTTGAGTATACCATATCACTTTTTGGGACTATAAGGTCACCAGGGAATGGGGGGGGGGGGGTAGAGAGAAGGAGAGGGAGAGAATAGAAATAGAGTTAGAGGATATATAAAGATCACACAAGTCCCAGAAAACTAATAGAGGTTAGAGGACAAAAAAGACAGAAGGGACAAATACAAAACAGAAGAGTCTAAGAACAAGCAGGGCCACTAGAAAATATTCACCTTTCTATTATTATAATAGTACAGAAGAAAGAGAGAGTAAGGAAGACTGAAGTGCATTAACTTCTGAGAACTGACTGGAGGATAAGAGAGGATAAAGGAACAAAAGAAGAATAGGGTTACCCAGCAGCAATAGGCTAAATGGAAACTATTTTCCCTCTACTATAAAAATAAGAGCAGCTGAAAGAAGAAAAACTCAAAATTGGACAGACTCAGCAATAAGAGAGTAGAGCAATGAAGAATGAAAGAGAAGTAAGAAAAAAGAAAATAAAAGAAGAACAACATAAAGAATGATAAATTTGAGTCATTTATACTCAAATAGATGTACCTCAAGGACTTACTCATAAGTGAAATAGGACACAGATGTGTAAAAACCATATCTTTGCTTTAGTATGAAAAACTGAAGGTGTAAATGAGTGCCAAAAATGTATGATAGGTAATGTGAAATAGGAAGAAAATGTGCAAAAGGGAAAAGGCAGAAAGGGAAAGTAAAGAAGGGAAAGAAAAAATTTGATAGTTAAAACAAAGGAAACAAAGCTTATACGTGTAGGGGTTGGGGTTTTAGGGAGGGCCTGACAAGGGGAAAATGAGAATCAAGATATGATTTGACCCTGTTATTCCCCTGCTAGGAATATACCCAAGGGAATTAAAAGATTCATATTCTAAAGACATATGTACACCCATGTTTTTAGAAGCTCAGTTTGTGATAGCCCAGTCTTGGAAACAACCTAGATGCCCATCAACTGGAGACTGGATAAGGAAGATGTGGTGTTTTAATAAAATGGAGTATTACTCTGCCATAAAGAATGACAAGTTTCATTCATTTATGTGCAAATGGATACACCTTGAGGACATACTAATAAGTGAAGTAAATAGATTGTAGACCTATAAATACTGTATCTTTTCTCTGGTATGAGAACCTGTAGATATAAATGAGTTCTACAATGTATGATAGATTTTGTAAAATAGGAAATATTCAAAGGGAAGGTGGGGAAACATAATGAGGGAAAAATAAATATGAGTTGGAAGAAAAAGAAATAGCATGTATGTAAGTGGTGAGGGGTTGTAGGTGGGTAGGGATATGGGTAAAAATGAGAATGAACTTGTGTCATATACTGGTACAAATTCCCCAAAATTGAGTGTGATTGTGAGCTGTATATGAAATGTAGCAGTAAAGAATTCAATTAAAAAAAGATATGTCATGTACAAGTACAAATTCTCAATGCTGAATGTGATCATAATGTATTATAAAATATACCAAGAGTCAATTAAAAATAATAATTTTCCCTAAGATTTTGAGAGCAGGATAATGTAGTTTTCATCCTAATGAAAGGCCAAATGATCTAACTACTCATGTGTGAAGATAATAAAAAAGTAATAATGTTTCAGGAATGTTCCTTTGAACTATGTTGAGAACAGCCTAATTTTTTTTTTGAGACAGGGTCTCGCTTTTTAGTTCAGGCTGGCCCTGAGCTCACTATGGAGCCCAGGCAAGCCTCGAACTCAGCAATCCTCCTGCCTCTGCCTCTCAAGTGCTGGGATGACAGGCGTGAGCCACCACGCCCGGCACTGTGGTATGTGGTATTGATTGCTGGTGGGTGTTTGAATCACCATGCCCAGCATTGTATGTGGTTACTGGGATTGAACTCAGGACCTTGCACTTGTGAGGCAGGCGCCGGAACCACTGAGCTAAATCTCTGGCCCTGAGAACAGCCTAATTTTAAAGCTTATCAATATCTGTAATTTTCACATAAGCAGTATGTATAACTGGAAGTGTAACATTTTGATCTCCAAATTTAACATAAGCAGTTTGAGGTTCAGGTTTACTCTTTGTTTGATTTTGATATTATTCTTCATGTCTCACAAATGTGCCAATTGATTATAATACTAAATATATTCACAATTTTAAAATGTTTAAGTTATATCTTTTGCATAGAAAATTATTAAAATACCGTATGTCTATAATAATATGAAATTAACCCTTCTAATTGATAACAGATTTTAACTTTAAATAAACTTTGAGTATACTATATTTTTGTCCATGTAATAATCCCTGCTTACATGTATTTTTTCCCAGTGTATTACCGTCTTTCTGATTTGAAATCTCTGCATGCTCAAAGTGAAGAATAAAAGAGTAAATGAGAATTAAATAGTGTCATATACTGATACAAATTCTCAATATTTAAAGGGGTCATAAAGTGAGTATACAATGTACCAATAAAGATTCAAAAAACAAACAAAAAAAGAGTAATTCCCAGTGGGTGTGGTGCTCCCTGCCTATAATCTCAGCACTCTGAGAAACTGAGACAAGCAAATCACACTTAGAGTGTACAGTATAGATAGTGTAACAAGTTAGCAAGACACTGTCTCAAAACATAATATTTTATAAAGGGTTGGGAATATATCTAAGGATAAGGGCACTGGATTCAATTCTCATTACCAAACATAAAATAAGAAGTGACTCCTGACTCTTGGATTTGCCTGACATTTCCATAGGTGAGTTATGAACCATTTGTTACAAGCTCTGTCCTAGAAACCAGTGCTCCAGTGCCATCTGCAAATGAATTTCCCCATTAGTAAAGTGCAGACTAGAATTTTCTATAAGAATTACTCTATTTTATGTTTCTCTGTTGACTGTGAATTTCAGGAGAGCTACAGTTTTAGAGTGGACTGGTTGAGTAAAAATATTCTGGTAACCTTTAGGTCCTGTGATTCACCTAGAAGAGTATACAGAATTGAAAAGAATCCTGCATTAGCAGGGTGAAAAGATATTTTCAGAGGAAAAGACATTGTGCTATCCAATTTTCTAAATGTGTGCTCTTCACATTAAATTATTATTCATTACTTTCTTCAGTCTAAATGTCATTTATAAGTCAGATCAGAAGCTGAAGTGCTCCAACTAACAGCTTTTAGTGTAGTAACTTGTTCAGAGTTTAAGCAGGTTACTTCATCATGTGGTACTGAATTTTTCTCAATCCATCTACCATGCTGCAATTTTTCAAGTGATTTATTTCCAAAGAATTTGCTTTCCTGCAATAGTGTTTTGACCCTTTATTTTCACAAGGCCGCCACACATTCTGTAATAGACATCTCAATAGGTCAAGTTCAAATGCATTTAAAAGGCAAGACTATCGGTTATGTGCTTTCATTCCATATGTTCATTGCTTTATACTACAATGGGGTCATGAGTGCATGCTTTAATAGCATTAGTCTTGTAAAATTGCTCATCAGCCACAGCCAGTGAGGAAAGAACACAAAAGATAATTGGAAAAAATGCTTGGGGTGAGGCATGTGTAAGTCAAGAAGACTGGTATGTATGTTTCAGTTCTGAAGGTTAGAATTTTCTCTACAAGACGCCCTATTTATTTGCTCACCCTATTGTTAGGAATGTGTTTGTCAAAGCTCAGAAACATGAGAATACATGATAATAGAAATTTTCTATCAGACTCTTTCTTAGAAAATGGAACCTATAATAAAATATTTCAAGTAGTTTGTGTCACAGAGGTCATACTGGAAGCTTCCTGGCAAATGTATAACCATCATATTCCAGGATTGAGATATAATCCCAAAGGAATGTGTGAAAAATGTTTTTTGAATTGCAGAAACTGTTAATTATGATAATTTCAAAGCTATCTTGCATGCATTTTATCAAAGGAATATAAGAAATTAAATTTCTAGTCTTTTCTGACCAAAACTTGGAAAATTTTGATTAACAAACAAGTTCATACTTTAAAATGTTGTAATAGCTATTTTTGTGCTGGAGTTTCTTTATGGTATTAGTAAAAACTAGTTTAATTATAGTCCCTCTTGGGATACTTGGTTTGGTGAGGGGTGGGGTAACTGCCTTTCTACTAGTCTTCCAAACCAGATTGGGGCAAAAAAAAAATCTAGTAATATGTTAGAGATAGTGTGTCCTCACTTTTTTAGGACAAATGTTTCTACATGTTTTTAATGTATTTAATTTTTTTTGCAGTGCTGGGTGGGGGGTGTCACTAATATGAAAATCTACACAAATTATAACCAGGAAAATAAATCCCTGGGAGCCACAGCCGCAATCTGAAGTGGTGCTATAACTACATCTTCTTTTTATAGTTGTTTAATTTGAACTTTTTCACCACCTATTTTTCTGAACCTCACTTTGATCTTAAATCTTTATCAGGAGACTAGGATATTCTTCCCCTGCTGTTTTCTAACAGTATATTTTTTAGAGCCTGCCTTTTATGTCTTACTTGGCATAAACCTATTTGGTTCTTGAGTGAACTTCACCTTGGCTTTGATCTGTTCCCTTTTAGGTCCAGGAATTAATATGTTATGTTGTGTTTTTGAGTTTTCCAGGCTGAGAAGAATCATCCATCTATTATTTCTGCCCAGTCATAGCTTCACTGTGCTGAAGCACCACAATCCTCATCATATACTATGAACTGCAGAGCCTAGAGTCATTGTAATAACATGATAGGTGTGGTTTGTTTACAGAAGAAATGAGGTTGTAAAGTAGACAGAAAGGAAAAGAAAAGGGAAAGGAGAAAGAGAAAAAAAGATGTCCCAGGAAAGTCAGCTCTTACTACTTATAAAGTTTTGTTCTATCAGCTTACTATACATATTGAATTATTGAAAATCAAATTTAGTCACTGTGAACCTGTGATCACATTCTCTCCTACCAATGAATACATAACCTTGTATACTTGTGTTTCTGTTGAAAGACACTATTTTATAGTTATGATTTAGAGATAAATTCCCTCCCCATTTCATGTGTTCAAAAGAGGGGCTTTTGGAAGGCAGTTGGGTCATGGAGGCGCTTTTATTATTAAGGGATTAACACACTAATCAGTTCAAAGTGGAAGGTGTTGTTCACAGGTGGAGGCTGACTGGAAGGAGGGAGTCGGGCCAGGGATGTGGAAGGGTGTGTTTTTGTCCCTGGCTCCTCCCTGCTGACTGTGCTTCCTGCCTGCCATGGTGTGAACAGCTTTCATCTGCCATGCCCTTTTCAGCCTACATTTTTGCATTGGAACCAGCCGGTCATGGACTGAGTCTCTCTGAAACTGTGATCCAGTATAAATCTCAATTCCTTTACATTGTGGAGTCAGGTGGATGTCAGGTGTTTCGTCTCAGTCATGGGAAAGTGAGGATAGATAGGTAGGTGACAGAGTTGATTCATTAACATTGAACTCATGGTCAACAACACTGTAACTCATTCCTCCACAAAGCGTAGCTACTTATGTATGTATTTTTTTTCTAAGATGGGAGGATAGCCTTCTTGCCCTTAGGAATAATAAATAATACTTCACTGTTGTTGGAAGATATAGTGAAGTCATTAACAAAATCTCACAAATGTTAAAAAATTGAAAATAAATGGAAAACAGAAGGAAACCTTTACACCCTATGCTACAATAAGAGAGAAGATCACAGCCTTGGTTGGTGTCAGATATGATTGTAGTCCTGGGGAGATATGATTATTCTATGCTTGTCTGGAAATCACCTTAAAATGACATGAGAATTAATTTTGAGGTGGAAAAATATCTTAGTGAGCAAAGAATTTGCAAATACAGATTCCATGTCCTTGGCTCCTCTGCCAGGGACAGGGTTTGATATTGTCTACTGTTCCTGGTATGCTGATGTGAAAGAGAACTTCTATGTATTTTCTTAGATTTATTTCTCAAGCAGTTTTTAAATAACTTGGACAGTCCTTTTTTTTTTTTTTTTTTTTGAGACAGGGTCTCCCTTTGTAGTTCAGGCTGGCCCTGAGCTCACTATATAGCCCAGGCAAGCCTGGAACTCAGCAATCCTCCTGTCTCTGCCTCCCAAGTGCTGGGATGACAGGCATGAGCCACCACGCCTGGCACTGAGGTATGTGGTATTGATTGTTGGTGGGCATGAGTTACCACGCCCAGCATTGTATGTGGTTACCAGGGATCTAACTCAGGACCATTGCTCTTGTGAGGCAAGCACCAGAACCGCTGAGCCAAATCTCCAGCCCTGGACAGTCTTTTTCTTTTGGTGGGAGAGAGACTTTGCCATCTTGATTGATCTGTTTCTGTTCTTATCCATTTCTTGCTTTCTTAAAAACAGTATTATTGAAAATTGTAGAAATTTTTATTGGATCAGGCTAATTGGTAGGTAAGGTTATTGTTTATAAAATATTCTGCAAACATACTGTTTCCACAAAAAAAATATTTACTGTACCATGCTTAGAGAGGTGTGCTTGGAAGACCTTAGGCTGCCATTTGTGGGCTTTCATATTAAGGAGGTTCTTCACACTCCTGGAACAGCTCAATCTAGCCATACTTTTACACAAATGGCAAAATTTATATTGGACAACTGCCTTCCTTCTGGAGGTCTGAAATTTTTGTAAATATTCGGCAGGTTTCTCCATCATCAGTCACCAGCGGGAACTGTGGGCACGGAGTCATTAATGATCTTCCTCAGTAGACAGCATTTCCCACATGTTGTCATAGCTTCTTGTTGAAAAAAGTAAGTATATCCTAAGTGATTCCACTGAAGAGGACCTTTGAAAGTTTGTGTCTGATTTCTGTTAGATTTCACTTTAAATATTTTTTCATTTACTGATTTTTGGTTGGTATCCTTACGGTCTAGTACCCCTGAGCTGTGAGTACTTCTCTACTGAGAATTGTGTCTCATAGACGAAAAATTAAAAGGCACCTATTATAATTACTATGGAAGAAATTAGTCAAATCTGAGAAAATAAGAGAGTGGACAATAAGTAATTCATTTATTTTTCAGCTTTGTGACCATTTTTTATGAAAATGTATTTTAAAATGTTACTCCAATGTGATATTTCCATTCGGTTTCATAGATAATTATCTGCTTGCCTGTCATTTCTACTAATTGTACATTTCTTCATTGAGCTATATGGTTTTAGGCTTTTAGTTATCTTTGTAGCCCTGAATCCCAGCAAAATATTTGATTTCAGTAGGTCCTCAATAACTGCTCACTAAATTAAATAAAATTTTCATTGTGTTTTTTATAACTAAGACACTAAACTAATAGGAAATGTTGAGTACTATTAGGAATAATAGTTGTCTTTTTAAAATTGAATTCTTTATTGGTACATTTTATATACTGTTCACAATCACACTCAACATTGGGGTAATTGTGCCAGTATATGACAGAATAGTTGTCTTTTAAAAAAAAGATATCTCATCATCACCAGTTAGCTAATTCATTGGCCAACACAGTATAGGTGTAACTAACAGAAATTATTTTCCATGCATGTTTGAAAACATCTATCATCCAATATCTATAGCTCATGGCCTTCTTTTTCTCCATGCCTATGTCTACATTTAAGATTCCTTTAGTTGTTAACTGCAGATATACTTCAATGAAGTTTTACAGTGCAATCATCCAGTGACCTGCAGTCATTTATGGAGCAGCAGAACAGAATTTCCTTTACTTTTCTAGAAAAAATTCTATTATTAAAAAAAATAATTTCCAAAATTCTCAAATACTCCTTTCTTTCCTGCCTTCAGACTTTGATTCAAGATATGTTTGTCATCTGGGTAATCCTAATGGGTAGTTTATCTGTTATTTCCTCCTTCAACTTTTCTCAGTGCTAACATCAAATGAACATGAACACTTGGGCACATACATCAAACACACACAAGAACTCACATGTATCTGGAAGTAAGCTATAACAGTAGAGTGTATTAGAAAATCCATGAATTTTGGTAAGATACAATAAGTAGATTCCATAATAGTAGCATGACCTTGAACAAGCTATGCAGTCACTTAATATTCCAATTTTTGTATCTTTCAAGGGAGGATAATAAACTCATAAGATTTTACTGATATTGGTATGAGATCAAATATATAAAATACTCAGGGTTTTATATATTACATCTTGTAATACTTAACTATTCACACCATCATATCTTTCAATCTTCATAACCCTTTATTGCCCTAAAGCAAATATGTCATATTTTTGTAGTTCAAGGATGCAAATTTTCTCTCTTATTTCACCAACTCTAAACATCTTTCTAATAATTTCTGTAGCCCTCACAAGTCCTAGATATTCCTATTCTAACACAGGAGTAATCCATAAATTTCTATAAATAATTTTTTTGAAATAAATTCTTTTTACAAATAATTTCAGTATCTTCTGTCATTAATGGTCTTCTCCTTAGGTTTTGTCATAGTATGGGAACTCTAATGAATGTACTCACTGTGGGGAGCTTGCAACAGTTTCCTCTAGACTTCATTCTCCTTTGTGTCACTATTTTCACCAACATTGATTCCCTATTTTTCTTTAGTAGGCATATTATCTAGTGCAATGTAACTTGGACCTCTTCCCAAACCATCAGCAACCCATACTTTTTCTAAGTCCTTAACATGATGAGTTAAAGCTACCTGTTAATATTTTCCAAGGTTAAAATATATTTATTCACTTTCTGGTTTTCTCTATTTCCTTGGATCTATTTTGTTGTTGTTTAATGACAAGCAAAGTGTCTGAAGAGAAGTAATGAGGATCTAAAATGTGGCTGGCAGTTTGGGGCAGGGTTGGAAGTGATGTCAGAAGAAGGTCAAGGGATGCAGAAAGAATCACAGTTTTAATGAAAGAAAGCCAGTGGGAGAAAAGCATGTGCATGAGGTGCAGAGTAGTGTGACAAAAGTGTAGGGGGAGGCTGGGGCTGAAACAAGAGGGTCTTTGTTAAAGATGTAGAATTTAACTAGGGAGACATGTCAAGCTTCTGAGTGCGGGAAGAGTGCTTTTGAATGCTCACTTCAGTTGTTCTGTGGATTACAAGATGCCAAGTGAAGAATCAAGAATTCATTCAAGAGGAGATTGCAGTACTTTCAACAACAGATGATGATGGCTTAGACTTGAAATAGAGAAGTTGCTATGGCACTGAGGACAGGTGACAGTGAAGTGGAGGCATGCCAAATTTACTTTAGATTGATAGACCTGAGAAAAGTACTCTTAAGAGATCAGAAGGGGAAGGTAAAAAAGCAGAATGAATCAGAACAGACTTCCAGGTTTCTTGCAGGAGAAATGACTTGGATATAGGTGTTGTGTATTAACTGTAGAAATTTGGAAGAGGAACCAGCCTTTGAGAAAAGCTTGGAGTTGATATAAAAGTGGTATATTAGCAAAAATGTAGGGAGTTTCCAAAAATGCTTTAAGAGAAAGTAAGATATAAAGATGAGAGCAACAAGAATATTTACATGTAGTGGATAGTGTGGTTGACCAGCTGATCCTTCAAGTCTGACTCCCTCCTTTCCCATACACTGGAGGACTGGTGTTTGCTCACAGAATGGACTTGTGTCCCTGAGTTCACATCTTTTTACCTGGGGAAGCTTGCACACTTTGGGGGGAAATACCAAAGCTTCTTTCCACGAGGGAGGACAATTCTAAAAGACCCTTCCAGTTTCAACTAACCTTAAGGTTAACCCAACTAAGACTTTTGTGAAGTCAAGTAAAGACATCTAGTGGTAGATATAGTCCTAGGAAGCATAGAAAACAGTCCTGAAATAGGATTGTGCTGCTGGAAATGAACATTGTCACTAGTAGCATTAGTGTAGATATCTCCTAACATACTGTAGTGGACAGTTATCAGCTTCACTAGAGTTCAGAGCAATGGGCTTCTAGAAGACTGAAATAAACTTATAGCTATCTCATAATGTGGGTCTGAGAAGTTCAAGAAAGCATTAAATGGTATTTGTGGATTTACTCATTGAAAAAAGTCGATGAAAGGTTAATGGTGATTATTTAAAGATCAATTGTGAAAACTAGCAAATTTATTTCATATACTACTTGCCTAACAAATCTTCTTCATCTAAACTTTGTTAATCTACTTCTAAGAGAACCTTGATGTAAGAAACCCTCAATATCTAAAAGTAGAAGTGTGGAACCTCTAAGAAACATTAAGAAGACAAAGCTGGAGAGGGGAAAAAGGAGAGGTGGTTATTTCCCCAAAGCTGTAGTAAAAGAGCAATCAAATGTTCACAGCAGTGTCCAAAGATCAAGTAAAATAAGTACAGAAAATGTCATCTGATTTAAAAACAGAGACTGGCGACTTTAGCAAGAAACATTTCAGTGAGATTGGAATGGTATGAGTAGTATGTATAAGAAAAAGAAATAGAGTTCACAAATGAAAACAGCTCTTAAAAAAAACTTGGCTATAAACAGGAAAAAGGGCAAAAACTGAGTGGAAATGAGATGTTTTGATTATGACTAAGTGCAGAATTTTAAGAATCCTAAAGAGAGGAAAAGTTAAAGACTCAGGAAAGAATAAGGAAAATTAATGAAGGACCAGGAAGCTGAGAAAGTGTTGCATCCCAGCCTTAGAAGGAGCAGAGTTCTGGATATCAAGAATGCTTATGAAACAATAGGGAATGAAAGAACAATAGAAAAATGGAGGAAGTTTGTAGATTTGCTACCTTAAAAAAAAAAAAAAAAGATCTCTTGGGCCAGAGGTTAGCTCAGTGGTTCCGGCGCCTGCCTCGCAAGCACAGGTCCTGAGTTCGATCTCCGGTAACCACATACAATGCTGGGCGTGGAGACTCACGCCCACCAGTAATCAATAGCACATACCACAGTACCGGGCAGGGTGGCTCACGCCTGTAATCCCAGCACTCGGGAGGCAGAGGCAGAAGGATTGCTGAGTTCGAGGTTTGCCTGGGCTACATAGTGTGCTCAGGGCCAGCCTGAACTACAAAGTGAGACCCTGTCTCAAAAACAACAAAAAAGAAAAGATCTCTTACCTTTAGTCCTACATGCCTTAACCACTTAGTGCAAAATTACAGATTATCAGAAATTCTTGTGAATGTTTGTGCATATATATGTTGTATAGTTGGGTCTATACATATATCTTTTTGCATATATTTACCTGCACCAAAGCACTTAATATCTTTAAAATAAATTTATAGTGATATAATATCAAAAACTTAATGGTATATTTTTACAATTGTTAAACTTAAGGTGGAATTCTTTCATTATTATTTTATGCCAAAATGAATCTCTGTTGAATTTCTTTGATTTGGTTTTGGACAGGTTCAGCAAACTTTTTCAACTGAGGGACAGATAATAAATATTGTTGGCTATAAGCCATATAATGTATATTGCAAGTACTCTGTCACTGTAACATGAACCCAGGCAAACATAACATGTAACTGCAGAAGTGTGATTATGTTCCCATAAATTTGTATTACAAAGACAGGTGGCAGGCAGCATCTAGTCCATCAGCCATAATTGACTAATAATTGATTTTTCCTATAATCATTTTGTTCAGATTCATATACCTGGTAATCTTGTGTGCATTTATTCTTTGGAACATGCTGAGGAAAGGTGATAAAATAGGCACACAGAGATAAAACAGTTCATACAAGTTTACATAATTAATGAGAGAACAAGCTGGAATCAAATTCTTGGATTCTAACTTCAGATTATATATGTATCATAGAGGTTTTTAAATTTTTACTGTACTAAGTATCACAGCCTTGTCTTGACTTCACATGAAGCATCATTTACCGTCTGGCCAGTTCTCTTCATTGGCTTTTGATTGGTGGGGTAAGTGGGCTACTACATCTGCTTCCTTATCACTATTAACTGTGACTATTACCTTACTAGATATAAGGGCTTTTCTGATGTGATTTAAGGACTTAACAATGGAGTTTTCTATATTACCAGGTAGTCTGAGAGTAGTCACAGGAATATTGAAAAGAAGAGAAACATTCCTGACTGCAGGCAGAAGGAAATGAGACTATAAAAACATGACCAGAACTGTACAATACATCTGGCTTTGCAGATGGAGTAGGAAGCCACAAGAAAGAGAATGCAGATGTCTTCTAGAAGCTCAAAATGAATACTTCCTCAGCACTTCCACAAGGAACACTGCCTTGCTGCCAACCTTGATGCTAGCTGGTGAGGGCCATGTGCAAGTTCTAGTCTACACAACTAAACAATACAAGTTTTGGATTATTTCAAGACACCGTGTTTGTGGTAACTTGCTGTAATAGCCATAGAAAATTAATAATAAAGTGGCTGTATTTTCTATCATCTCTCTCCCAACACACATATATAAACACATGTATTCCTTATAGTTATTCCATTAAAAGTACCTTGAAATTATCTGGTTTGATAAAGAAGATGGACTGCAACCCACAGAGAGGGTGGTATTTGCTCAGAAAGCAAGGCAGAGTTCAGTTTGCTCTGGAAATTTGTATGCAAGGCCTTCCAAGCCTTCTTCACCTCTAGTACTTGATCTCTGGTCTATCCCAGCCACTGACTCTTACTCTGATTCATAGGTTATTTTGATTTTTTTTCCACATGATTTTCACTGAGAGCTTCCGGTTTGTTTTTATTTCTGTGTGATTCTTATGGTTTGAGGTATACACAACCTTCTCCCTATTTCTGAAAATACTTTGATTGCATGTTAATTAACATGCATGTAACTTCTTATCTCTCTAACCCGGTTTTAGTCTAAAGTATGTTCTAATTTTAATGATGTAAAATAACCATTAAATGGAGACTGTAATTTTAAAATGATAGATTTATTAGATGAAATAATAATTCAGATAACAGGGTTTTCATTTCTCAAGGAGGATCCTTCTCATAGGCTCATCCCTTATTTATCCTCTCTCATTCTTTTTGAGTTCTTATTTTTAGATTTCTTCTCATTTTGTATTTTTTAATATAAGCGACAATTTTCTAAAGCACTATGGAAGTCCATTATATTTTGGTCCCTTTAACCCTGAAAATCTGTTCTTAGAAAAAGAGAAATCAGATACTAAGATATTAATTGAAGCACTAAACATAGCAGCAACAACAAAAATTATATAAAATTCAATGTTTATTAGCAATTAATTTGTAAGTTATGATACTTGGACATAATGAAATAATATTTAACAATCATCTTTATAATTAAGAATCATTTTGGAAAAACAATTCAAATTCTAGATAAAATGCCTAAACTACTGTACATTTGTTCAGAAAAATGTTTAAGTAAACTTGGGTGAGATATCTTGTGTGTAAAGTCCTTAACACATTTCTTGAATATCATCAATACTGACTGAATTATGTCTTTGTTCTTTGTTTTTAATTAAGAAATTAAAAATCATGAGAGTATGGGCTGGAGATTTAGCTCAGTGGTTCCGGCGCCTGCCTCATAAGCGCAAGGTCCTGAGTTTGATCCCCGGTAACCAAATACAGTGCTGGGTGTGGAGACTCACGCCCATCAGCAATCAATACCACATACCACAGTGCCGGGCGTGGTGGCTCACACCTGTAATTCCAGCACTCGGGAGGCAGAGACAGGAGAATTGCTGAGTTCGAGGTTTGCCTGGGCTTCATAATGAGCTCAGGGCCAGCCTGAACTACAAAGCGAGACTCTGTCTCAAAAAAAAAAAAAAATCCTGAGTGTATGGTTTATGATAATATTGGTGAAATATATAAGGACTGGTAGGTAAACATGAAATCACAAGAATAACTTCTTATGCTATTATTAACAAGTGGATTTAAAAATAACAAGATACATATGAACTCTATAGAATTTTATTAAACCCTATACAAATACTGAAATTATTCTCACATAGTTTTAAATAGCTGAATAATTTGAAAACCCTTGAGAGCTCAGTGATTACCATAGTCAATTTTAATTTTCACTATGCTTTGTAGACTGGTAAATTATTTTGAAAATAAGCAATACAAAACATAAAAATACCTCTTTTTACATTTGCATTTCAACAGTGTTCAGATGGAGTCTACTCAGAGGGGGAGTAGAACTTTGTTCTATTGACATGCCCTCCAGAATAGCACAGCTCACAGTAGGTGGCTCCAGTGGAACCCTTTTTACAGTGACAAAGAAAACTGTTCCTATATATGGAAGCTCACACAAACAACGGGAAGGCTATTTAAGCATACTCCCATAACTCAAGTTGTAAGCTTGCTGGAGACACTGGTTGAAATGACTTGTACCCATCAGTTTTTTTTTTTTTTTACTTGTACAGATGGAGAATTATATATTTGACTTGCTGGAAAGGTTGACTACTTAAAATACTCTTTTACAAAATACAGAAAAAGAAAAAAGGGGTGGCAGCTGCTTATTTCTCTCTGTAACAAAATGTGACTTTTAATGCAACAGTAGAAAAATATCAGTGCAGGAAAATGAAACAATTTATAAAAGCCACATCTTTTTTAAAAACAGTAGAATATAAAATTGATTAGAATTTAATAAAACTAGGATAGTTTGAAATATCAGTCATATCATTTTGGTACCTCAGTGAGAGTCAAAGTGATGCTGGTTTTATCATTGATATTTCTACTACATGAACACATATCTTGAACCTCTAGAGGGACAGAACAATATTTTATGTTGAGCTATAAGTTGAGAAAGAAATGACCTTGTGATTAAACAAAGAAGAATGAGTTTATACAAATCTTTATTAAGAACAGGGGGAATTTCTTGGGTGTGTTTTTAACTTAAAATGGCTTGTAAGAATGATGTTTAAAGTACCTTCCTTGATGAAAATCTTGCTTTCAAATCGGAACTAGATAAATGTCCTCCACACAGCAACTGTTGTGGAGTGTCTGGCTCACCTAGGTCTTCCCTGAGACCAGAAGTTACCCAGTCACTGGATTCAAACTTTCACTTCCATCTGTGGTTGGTTTCAATAGTTCCAGACCCAGCCAAATCATCTCAGTCTTCAACTGCAATGCTAACAATCTGTTTTACCCTTTCTACCAGTTAGGCACCTAGTGAGGGTAGGGTCCCTAGTACTTGTCCTCTCCTCTCACAGTCCCCACTGAATAGATGAGGGGAACAACTCTTTATCCTGTATCTGTTTTGTTGTTGTTGTTGTTTTCCTACTGGATATCAGAAAGTAGACAAGCTGAAATGCAATAACTAATGGGAGTTAGACGATGACAATTGATGTGTTACTAGGTTTAATAAATACAATTTCTAATCCTGAGTGAGACAATTTTAGAAGTAATTGGAAGTTATTTGAGTAAGAAGTTTGTTTAAAATTTTTAAATAAAACAAAATCAATTGATCAATATGCTTTTGCTCTATGAAATTTAATATGGCAGTGAATGAAGTAATCATTTAAGAGCTACATAGCCTTAACTTTAGGTTAACCTTCTCTAGATTAGGATATGTCCAAGAACTCAGCTTCCCTAAGTAGTTCATTTGTAAATTGTTGGAAGGTTATAGAACTGATGAGAATCACGTAGTACTGTGATGGAACTGTACCACAAGGACCTTCTGGAGATGTAGAGGTTTGGGTGCCACACCTAGGGAAGTTTCTCGAATCAGGAAGGATCAGGTAGTTTTGTTTTTAAAGTATAGTAACAAGGGAAAGACAGAAGGTGATGTTCAGAGGTGAGACTAGAATCATAAAGTAACTAGTCAGACTAAAGTACAGATTTGAAAATGCTAAGCATGTAAGGACAAAGGAGAGCTAAGAGATTGGAGGAAAATGAGGGTATTAGAGCAGAGCAAATGAAAATGGGAAAAATATTTGGGAGAGTATAGGCAGACTCTGGTGATATTCCCTCAAAAACTGTGTGGCAGGAGGTCTGGGATTCACCTCAGTGGCACCGGCACCTCCCTTGCAAGCACAATGGCCTGATTTGGATCCTTGGTACTGAAAAAACAAAACAAAACAAAACAAGACAAAGACAAAACAAAATCAAACAAAAACTGTGTCAGAATGATAGCAATTTCTGATGGAAAAGCTTCTTACTTTTTTTTTTTTGAGACAGGGTCTCGCTTTGTAGTTCAGGCTGGCCCTGAGCTCACTATGGAGCCCAGTAAAGCCTCGAACTCAGCAATCCTCCTGCCTCTGCCTCCAGAGTGCTGGGATTACAGGCGTGAGCCATCACGCCCGGCACTGTGGTATGTGGTATTGATTGCTGGTGGGCGTGAGTCTCCACACCCAGCATTGCATGTGGTTTCCGGGGATTGAACTCAGGACCTTACGCTTGCGAGGCAGGCGCCGGAACCTCTGAGCTAACCCTCCGGCCCAAAGCTTCTTACTTTTGCATCAAAAGAGAATTGTTAAGGGCTCAGAGCCCATTTAAGTAAATATTACTCTGGAATCTTGTTTAATTTTTCTCTATAGAATACAAGTCAGATTAGTTGCCCAACATGATATGTGATGAATTTCAGTGGCAACTACTTATTATTTTCCAAGAAAGTCCATTTTAATTTTGAAAACCTGAGTTTAGACAGTTTTTGTGTTTATTGCGCCAGACCCTATAACTTCCACCCAGTGGTCCTGCTCTTTTATGGACACAACTATAATATTCATTAAGGTTTTCAGAAATTCAACATAATCCAAATATTCAGGTAGTGAGATTTTGTAGATGTCTTAATCTGAGATTTCAACTGCCAGTGAAAACGGTAATGAATTCCTTGCTAAAATATTACACAAGCTGATGGTCAGTTTTCAATCTCAAAGATGTTTTGCAACATTTTTTTTTTTTTTTTGAGACAGGGTCTCGCTTTGTAGTTCAGGCTGGCCCTGAGCTCACTATGGAGCCCAGGCAAGCCACTGCAAACTCAGCAATCCTCTTGTCTCTGCCTCCCGATGTTTTGCAACATTTTAAATTTTCTCTCATAAAATAAAAATCTTCTTAGAAGATAAAGTAATTGTCAATGATGTTTATTGTTATCAATGCCAAGTTATTGAATGGACACATTGAGAAAAGCACTTAGCCATATTCGTCCCAGCTGAGCCCTTGTTCTCAGTGATTTAAAATTATAACCAAGTCCCTGACAGGAAGGAATAGGGTTACTTTCTATTTGAAGTCCACAAACATTGTGGAGCAGCAACGTAAGATATAGAAAAATACTATTTTCTTGAGAAATGTAAAATTTATTTCTCAAGCACAAGTGAGCCAGTGTAAATTTTTTTTTAGTTTCATAAGTCAAACAAGTGACGGGTAAAAAGAAAGATCTGTAAGGAATCAGATGGAAAAACATCACCAGTATTCCAATTCTGTAGAAGAGCACTTTTATTCAAGTACAAGACAGGGATTCGGGGAGAAGTATAAGGAGCGAGACAAACAGCTATGTTCCACCTGGGTGTGTGCACGGGGCGGGTATTTGTATTTAATTACAATTCTAAGAATGATCTTCACTTACAAACAGGGGTTTCTGCTTGGGGCATCTCCCGGGAGCCTGTATAACACTCTGAGTTAGAGTGAGGACATACGCTCCAGTCCCACTCTATCGCTTATGCCTTTTACACATGGCTTTGGTACAGTAGGCTGTTATAGTCCTCCCTGCCCATGAGGAGTGGCTGCTTTTCCTCGGGGAGCTGCTTTCTCTTGTGACGGCACAGTAGGTTGGCAAAGCCGACCAGTGCAAGAGCAAGGGCGGCCCCTACCAAGACTGACACAACCAGCCATGGCCAGATCCGATGAGCTTGTTCCAAGTAGGGCTTAATGTAGTTTTGAAAGAAGTCTGAGCCTGAAACAGAAAGAAATCTCAGTGTTTTTACTGTTGTCAATGTCATCTCCATCATCACCATCATCTTTATCATCATCTTTGCCTAGTGCTTTGGAGTCAGGCACCTGGATTTGAACACCAACTTTGCTACTTATTAGCTTGAAGAGTTTGGGGAATTTGCTTTTCTTGTTCCTCAGTTTTTTCCTCAGGAAAAGGGAAAATGATACTCTCTCTTGGGGGTGTCTTGAAGTTTGTAGATAGTCTATAATACATTCTTCAGTGTCTCGTATATAGTGAGCACTCAGTTGTTAGATAATGTTTTCTGCTGATCTTGTAACAATTCTGATTATCACTGCAATGTAGGTGTATCATTAACCATTCAATAACTTTAAATTATTTGACCAGCTTCAACTTATAAGAATGTTACTGTATGTTCAGTAGTCTCAGAGCACTCCCAAGAGCTTCAGGACATTTGTAAAATCTCCATCCACTGTGAGATCACAGATCTCATAAAACTTATGAGAACAGAAAAATTTCCAGCACTCTGATTGTTTACATTGCTTCAAACCACATCAGCAAATGCCACCGGTGAGGGACAACATGGGTCACTGCCACCCATAAATAACTGTGTACATCGGGCCGGAGGGTTAGCTCAGTGGTTCCGGCGTCTGCCTCGCAAGCGCAAGGACCTGAGTTTGATCCCCGGTAACCACATATAATGCTGGGCGTGGAGACTCACGCCCACCAACAATCAACACCGCATACCACAATGCCGGACGTGGTGGCTCACGCCTGTAATCTCAGCACTCGGGAGGCAGAGACAGGAGGATTGCTGAGTTCGCGGCGGCTTGCCTGGGCACCATAGTGAGCTCAGGGCCAGCCTGAACTACAAAGCAAGACCCTGTCTCCAAAAAAAAAAAAAAAAAAAAAAAAAAAAAAAACTGTGTACATCTAAATATTTTAGTTTTGATAATCTGAAACTTATGATTTACTAATGTACTTAGTGTGTCTCTTTACACTGTCTATGAATTGGATCATGAGGTCAAGTTTGATCTCTTCAAGGGCCATTCATTTCTTAAAAGCATTTTTACATTCAGTTCAACAATACTTAAATATCTAAAATGTTAAAGTGTTAGCATTTCTTCTATGATCACACCAATTAAATTTTACCCCAGTTATTTACATCCGTTTTTCTTTATTAAAGTGATTCCTTGTTTATTTAAGAGTTTCATGATTAGATATGTATAGTTCAATACATATTAGAAGGAACAAATTATTAGTTGGTAAAACCACATTATCCAATTATATAGATTAGTGTCTATCAATATACATGCCCTAAATAAATTTTTAAAAGTAAATGTAATGACAACTAAATCTTAGTTCAACTACCAGTTATATCCTAACTCATGGAGTAGTTTGAAGAAATTGAGGTAAAGATAGGATCCAAATAAAGGACCAATGTCTAGAACACACAAAGAATTGAAAAGAATCAGACTCTCCAAATTTTAAACACCTAATCAAAAATGGGCTTCTGAAATGAATAAAAACTTCTCAGATGAAGAAGTACAAATGGCCAATAAATATATTTTAAAATGTTTAATATCACTGGTCATATAAGAAATGTAAGTTAAGACAAGAAATCAACTGATAAAGGCAAAGGGGAAAGGGAAGGGGAAAGTAATGAGGGGAAAGAATAAATATAACTTTAAAAAAGAAAAAGAAAGGATATGTATATAGGGGGTGGGGTGTTGTAGAGTGGGTAGGGATATGGGTAAAAATGAGAATTAACTCATGACATATACTGGTACAAATTTCCCAGTGTTGAGTGTGATCGTGAGGTGTATATAAAATGTACCAATAAAGAATTTAATTTAACAAAAGAAATCAACTAATAACCAATGTTGGCGGGGCTGTGAGGAAGAAAGAACCCTTCTCCACTGTGGGACTGTAGACTTGTGCAACCATGGTGGAAATCAGTGTGGGGAATGCTCAAATATTAAGATTAGAGGTCCCATTTGACTCAGCTATTCACCTTCTGGGTTTCTTCCCAAAATAATTGAAAACATCATACAACAATGATATACCCACACCCATCTTTATTGCAACATAGTTTGTAATGCTAGATCTTGGGACCAATCCAAATGTCCAGTAACTAATGAATGAGTAAAGAAACTGTGTTTTTCTTCTTTTTTTTTCACTCAATAAAGTACCACTTAGTCATACAGAAAGAGAAATTTGAAACACTTATAGTTAAATGGGTGAATCTGGAGAGGGGATTAAAAGGGGTGGAGATGATTGGGAAAAAAGAGGAATCAATTCACACCATGCAAAAGTACAAATTCCTTTTGATGAATGTGATCATTATATGTATTTAAATTGTACCAATGAGAATAAATATGATTTGAAAAGAAAAAGAAAGCATATATGGGGGTGGGGGGTTGTGGGGTGGTATGGATATGGGTAAAAATGAGAATTAACTTGTGTCATATACTGGTACAAATTCCCCAATGTTGAGTGTGATTGTGAGCTGTATATAAAATGTACCAATAAATAATTCAATTAAAAATAAATTGTACCAATGAAATTAATTTTTTTTTTTGAGACAGGGTCTCGCTTTGTAGTTCAGGCTGGCCCTGAGCTCACTATGTAGCCCAGGCAAGCCTCGAACTCAGCAATCCTCCTGCCTCTGCCTCCCGAGTGCTGGGATTACAGCCTGGCACTGTGGTATGCGGAATTGATTGCTGGTGGGCATGAGTCACCACACCCAACATTGTATGTGGTTACCAGGATCAAACTCAGGGCCTTGTGAAGCAGGCGCCAGAACCACTGAGCTAAATCTCTGGCCCAATGAAATTAATTTTTTAAAACAAAACAAGTAAAATAAATAAAAACTGAAATATTTACTTATACCTGTTCAGTAAGAGTCATAGTTTATCTATAAAAGAGCAGTTTCTTTATAATAGACAATAATGTATCTAAAAGATATTCAATATTCATTTTCGCTACAAAGGAAAGAAGATATTGTATCCTGGGCTTACTGTTTAGTAAGTTATGCTTCTATGACTCCATTTTCAAGCACAAGTCTATGCAAGTTTTAGGCCATTTCATTTAAAAGAAATGTCTTTGTACCCTTTCTTCATTTATCTTTTGCTCAGCCACGAGGAGATAAAGGTTGATGAACTGTCATAGGCCCTGTGGTCTGAGAAAACCTTGGTCTTATGTAGCTATAAGAAAGGAGAAACCCTGGTCTCTTAAAAATTACAGAAATGGCCGGGCGTGATGGCTCACGCCTGTCATCCCAGCACTCGGGAGGCCGAGACAGGAGGATTGCTGAGTTCAAGGCTTGCCGGGGATACATAGTGAGCTCAGGGCCACCCTGAACAATAAAGCAAGACCCTGTCTCAAAAAAAAAAAATTACAGAAATGATATTCAATGACATGGGAAGACTGCCAATAGAATCAATTAACTTATTTAAGTGTGGGATTTGAGCCTCAACTTTAGCAGAGTTACCCCCACTTCTTCCCGCCCTCCTCTGCTGATGTAGAAACTGTAATGTTCCTCTGTGACGTGTCCTTGGCTACAGTTGCTTTAGGTGGAACCCTGACTCAGGCGCCATTCAGAATCATTACCCAGCATTCACTAGGCTGGAACTGAGAGTCAGTGGCTCGGGATCTGCTGACAAACACACTTCCCAAAGGGTGGGAGCCGGGGTTAAGCCAGCACATGGTGAGAACAAGGGAAGGAAGAAGAGTCCCAATGGTTCCTGATGCTCCTCAGGCTCAGCTGCCTTTGTGCCTTTTCCATAACTTGAATGCACCTTCCAACTTTGGATTTTGTAAACCAGTAATTTATCTTTTTTTTTTTTTTTTGAGACAGGGTCTCGCTTTGTAGTTCAGGCTGGCTCTGAATTCACTATGTAGCCCAGGCAAGCCTCGAACTCATCAATCCTCCTGTCTCTGCCTCCCGAGTGCTGGGATGACAGGCGTGAGCCACCACGCCCGGCCAGTAATTTATCTTTTTAATGTGTTTATTTCCATGGATCTTTGAGATTTTGTTATTCTGTACCTTATTTTATTTATAGAAGTTAATGTTTATTAAAGGAAAAATAATTTTAAAAGTGCAAATCCAAAAGCTACTCTTCATCAAAACCCAGTACGGTGCAGTTGTCAGGACTTTGACGAGGTCGCCTTCTCTTGCTTACAACAAGGCTTGAGCATTAGCGTTGGGCGCTTCCTCCCTGGCAGCCTGAGGGGTGCTGTAAAAACACGAAGGCTGTCAGGCTGTTCCCTGCTCAGGATCGCTCCTGCTCTTTGGGTTGTTTACTTTTATTAGTACCTGTTTGGTTGTGCATAATGATTATGTGCACTGTAGGGTACACATGTACTGGTACATGTACATAATACATTTTAATTTCCTCTTTTCACTCTTCCCCCTTTTATTTTTCTAGCATCTGATTAATTTATCTTATGAGACCTTACAAAATTATTATACAAACAGATTGAAAACTAGATTATGGCTAAAGAATGTATATTACACATAAGATAATTGTATGAGGACCAAAGTGTTAGCTCAGTGGTTCCAGCACCTGCCTCACAAGCGCAAGGACCTGAGTTCGATCCCCGGAAACCACATATAATGCTGGGCGTGGAGACATGCCCACCAATAATCAACACCGCATACTACAGTGCCGGACGTGGTAGCTCACGCCTGTCATCCCAGCACTCGGGAGGCAGAGCCAGGAGGATTGCTGAGTTCGCGGCAGTTTGCCTGGGCTCCATAGTGAGCTCAGGGCCAGCCTGAACTACAAAGTGAGACCCTGTCTCAAAAAAAGAAAAAAAAAAAGATAATTGTATGAAGTCAATGTACACTTTTAGATAATTGTCTGGATACAATATTTTTTCTATCATCTGTTTTTTATTTCATACTTTACATATATTGAGTTTTTCACGTAGGAGAATCCAAGCCATGTTTAAGCATGTGATTAAGTTACTTCACTTAACATTTGTCATTTGTGTTTTTAAATTAAATTCTGATTTATACTTTAAAAGTTTTAATTACTTGGAAAATGTACTTATTTGCCTGCTAAAGGTTAAATTCCTTAAGATATTATGGATTGTGATTATATGTAAACAATATGTGCTAAAATTATATATATATACAAAATGGAATGAGAATATTCATTTTATAAGTTGTCTTGGGAAGAATGAGTAGCAGCATGAAATAAAGTTGAAGAATTTCATTCATTCATCAGAAAGTTCATAATATTCAGAATGATTATAGTGGCAATATTCTCTTTATGATTAGAAAAATTTCTTAAAACCGAATTGCGTATGATGAGTCAGTATTCCCCTGGGGATGCAGCTCAGTGGCATGTGCCTTCCTAGCGGGCACAGAGTCTTGAGTCTGATCCCTGGTACCCTCCATAAGAGGGTAAAGAATCGAGAGTCCTAGAAGACAAAAAGTAAAACTTCTCAGTTGAAGTGGGTCTGAGGGCTGTGAGCATTTTGCCTCCTATTCTTCCCCTCCTGTCCTCGGCACCACCTATTTGCCTTCTGTCATTGAGATATCTGTAATGTTTAGAGATTATTAAGCATGCTGTGAACAATACTGAAATTTTGCATTTCTTTTTGTAAATTAAGGATAATATCTTCAAAAGATCCACATCATAAATTATAGTGAAAAAATCCATAGTTTTGCATATTAATTTAAATTTAGAAATGAAACTCACTCAAAGTAAAAGAATAAAATGTAAAAATCATTTTCCCCAAACCCAACAGTTTTTATTTTCAGTATATTTTGAAAATGGGATTACAGTGCATACCTTTGGTTGCTGTAAGTCGATTCAATATCTAGCATATTGAAAATGCCTGAAGAAATTCATGGTGTTTATATAATAGAAGGTATTTCATTTGTTATAAAAGGCTCAGCTCACATGGTTTCACAATTTTGTGTACATTTTTATGTTTGTCATTCTGTTTTTCAGGTTCTTTTTTGTTAGGTTATTTCATTATTTCATGGTCTCAATCTTTGTCACCAAAGGTGTGTCTTTTCAAAATTACTCTGTACTTCTCAGTGTATTCAACCAAATTTTGACTGTTTTTTTGTCTTCCTCATTTTGAACTCCAGTGTTGCACCTTCTTATTCTTTCTTTTTATTCTTTTAATGTCATATTTTTCTTTCATTTTTACCTACTTAAAGTTCCATTTTTCTTGCCACTCAGTCTGTTCAGAATAACTGTAGAGTCATTTGTTTTGTTCTGTTACTTCCAAGGCATACTCACAGGCCCATTTAGCCACACAACAAACACGTGATCTTAATTGAGAATTATTACGCTAATGTAATCAATTAAGGCTCTATCTTCGAAAGGTTGTCTGCGATGATTATAGTAAACAATGCATGTATAACACTTACCCTATTGTCATTCATAACACATACCCTATATGCTATATAACTGCTATGGAATCTTGTTTTTCTGCAATAATTTCATCAGTTCCTCTACTGACTGACTTTCAGTAAGAAATTTTTCTTTCAAAGCTTCCTTGGTTGCTAACTTAATTTAGCTCCCTCTTGTATTTCCCAGACCAGTTCTTTCCTCCTTGAGACAATTGGCATGATTACCCATGCATTATACTTATTCTTATGCTTGTCTTAATTTTTAGCCTTGTCATTGGCTCTTGAGAACAAGTATGTCTTAGTTTAGCTTTCATTCTGTTATTCATTTATTCATTCATGAAATAAATATTCACTGAGACCTAGGTGGTCTAAGCACTGAGGGAGAAAGATAAATATGGCAGAGTTTCTGGGCTGAAAGAAACAATAACTGGAAAAGGAAGCTAACAGGTAAACTAATTGTTTAAAGAACAGTGGTGCTCTATTAAAAGTATGTAGAAAATACAGTGCTATTGTGCAGGTTAATGACCTTCTACATCTGCAGCTAGGAAAGGCATCCCATAAGTCTGTCCGGGTGAGTAGAAGAATGAATTGGGTCTTGAATGTGTAGTGTTGACAGCAGGCCTCACCCTGGCAGAGGGAAACAGCATGCACGTAGCACAACATATTCCAAGCAAAGACACTGAACAAATTCATGAATGACATGGGCCTCATCAAATTTGATCTACAGATCTAGAGAGAGTGCAGTTATTAGGAATATTGTCTCTCCTCTTATTGTTTTAAAACCAAGTGTCCAGTTCTATCATGGAAGAAGGAAGATTTCAACAGTGTAGTATTATACAGCAAGCAGGATTATGTTCACTAAGGTCATAATTTTTCATTTCCAAGGGCTTTTAGACTTCTCTTTTAATCAGTTATGTATGCAAGAAAATCACTCTGCTAACAAGTTTTAAAGTCATTCTCTAAATTTGATTATAATGGAACATGTTTGACAAATGCCAGACATTTTCTGCCTTTTCACAAAAAACCACTTAAATAATTATAAATATGAATATGTGAATGATGAATAATAACCCCCTTGGTGTAAATTATAAAAGCCTTTTTAAAAGGAATTTAAATAAACTTAATGTTTAGTAATGAACAGAGATAAATTTTAAACTCCTTGAAAGTACAGCAGGAACAACAATATACAATTCATAAAAAAAAGGCAATTATTATTTATTTTAAACTCAAACTTCTTTTAAATTAACTCTACATTTACAGTAGTGTGAAGTACATTCTATATATGTACATATTAATTTTTCCTATAATTTTATTAGCACAAGTACCTTTTAGTCTCTAATAAGGTCAGAGTCTTTGAGTGTCCTCTGCCCTTGTTCATTCAGTGATGTTTGTTGCCTTTGATGTTTAAGAAATAACCATTTGGGTACTAGGGAAGGAACAACGAAGTAGAGGACATATATATATAAAAGACTGTAGGGGCTGAGAGATCAAAAATTTTGGATTTAATCTTTTGCTGCCTAATATATTTGAGATTGGAAAAGTCATTTTATCTTTCTGATTCTCCATTTGTTTTCCTAAAAATTAATAAAAATTGGGAAGATAGGAAAAGGGGAAAAAGGGACTTAAATGGCATTATGTACATGTACCAATTCTACAAAAGGAATGTAAACATTCTATACATGCATACATGTACTAATAAAAGATGAAGAGATAAAAATTGAAAAATCACTTCCACACAGAAATTTTAAATTAACTGAGATAATTTGTATGCTGATGTCTCTCCCATTAGGATCTGAGGGTCCTGAACATTAGGATTTGAGGGCCTCACCTTCTCTTTTGATATATTTCCCTAAGATACATTTACCCTGGTGGGTCGTGACACTCCATTTCATGTGTAATAAAGATGTGAGCTTCTATGTCTGATCGTATACCTTTTTTTACTGCCTCAGTAAATTGTATTACCACTTATCAGTTGTAAAAGCAGAAAATTTAGACATTCCTAACACCACCTCCATCTTCTACCTCTCTGAATGTATAAATTATTTGCCCATTTCTGTAAGTTTTGTTTTCAAAAAAAACATTCTCCCACACTTTCTCCCTTCTTTTCTATCCCCACCCCTGCAATCCACCACCTCCCTCTGGACCTTTACAAAACCATTTCATTGGACATTATACATATACTTTATGATGGGAACAAAACAGCAGTAATAATCTTTAGAAAACTCCAGCATGACTGTGATGTGCTTAGGCCTCCATCACTGTAACAACATGGACAGAATCAAGGCTCCCTTTTCAACTCATTAATTCTACCTGTCATGTTGAGATCATTTCAAACATCTTTCACCAACCCCTAGAGATAGGCACACCACTAAACAAATGTGGCAGTGGGGGAAACATTTAATATCTTTCTCTTCCATTATAAGCTGTGTGATGATAGAGAATATATTTCTTACTTTTGTACCCACGATATTTAAGAAAATATCTGTTCAAAGTAATTAGTCAAAAATACATGCAAAAGTATAAACTGAAGTGCCTAAAAATACCTAACAAGATAAAATACTTGATTTTTAAAATACATATCTAAAAGTAGCCTAGGTACTTAAAAGGTTGATATTTTCATAGTAGCTTGATTTACATTAGGTAAGTGGTAAAACCCTCATGATATGCATCCCTTGCACTCACATTGATTCATTAATTTCAGCCCACATCAGATTTGATCCTTAGAGAGACTTGCAAGATAAATTCTGACCTAAAAAGGTTTGGAATCCACATAGAAAGGGGACAGATTGGCACACAGGAAAATTACCATGCAACTCTAGGAAAGGGGTGATTAGACATAACTGTGCAGAAATGGTTTCTTATCTGACAGTTGGACAAATGGATAAATATAGTCAGAATTTAGGCATGGACAATAGCATGTTCAAAACTATAGGACCATACAAGAGTCTAGCATGTTCTGGAAATAGAAATAGGCATAAAATTCTAAATGATAGAACTTTAGAAAATAGTTAGCAATATGCTCTTTTATGCATCACAGCTTTTGATTTTTCAGAATAAAGGAGAAATAATTTGCTTGAGATTGTCTCTGTTTTGGTTTACAGGAATACTCTCACATAACATCCACCCTTTGGAAAATTCTTGGTTCTCAGTGACCTCAGTGTTTTCCTGATCTCTTCAGCCATTCAATATGTATCAACTATGATCTTTAGATAAAATAAAAACAGTTCAATCGAACGCAATCTGTTCAATTAATGGCCTCTCAAAGGCTGGACAAAATTGAAAAAAAAATATAGGCCCATGTGTTAGTTTTGTTAATATCATGATCATACTCAACATTGAGGATTTATGCCAGTAGATGGCATGACTTAATTCCTTTTTTCTCCTTCCCATGCCCACCCTACAACCCCTGTTCCCATATACAAGAATTTGTTTCTCCTTTTTTGTACCATCACAATGCTTCTTTCCCCTCACTACTTAGTCCATTTTTTTTGTATTTTCTTTGCATAGTCATCTGACTTCCACGTTGGATTTGTAGTTTCTTGAGATCTAAAACTATGCCATTCATTTATGTGTCACTAGAGTTGAATACAAGAGCTAAGAAAATGGTTAATTTCACTCATTTTAAAATTTTATTTTTCTTATCTTTATTTGCTTCATGAATTATTCTTGAACATAATAAATATCACTGCTTGTTGAATGTCTCTTACCCATAAACCATCTCTTGTTTTACTATTTTGTGTTATTATCCCTCTGGTATAAGACGTAAGTACAGGATAGTGAAGGGGAACTCTCTAATATTGACATCTGATTCCTCCATATATTAGTGTATAGTAATGGAGAAGTCACTTAAATTCTCTTAGGATCAGTATCCTCCTCAACTTTTAGGTAAAATAACACTTAATAAATGGTTGATTAATAATGCACATGAAGAATCTGCATGTAGTAGATTCAGGAATGGAGATGCTTTTCCACCTGTTTCTAGCACATCAAGAAGACACTGACACTTTTTGTTAGAAAAGTTATTTAATAGCCAGGTCAAATTCCAGTGGTAGTATTTTGTACTATCATCTTAATCATAGCACAGAGATTAATACCATGAGCTATTACCATTCTTTGTGGTAGGGACTGAACCCAGAGTCTCAGACATGCTAGGCTAGCACTTTCCTACTGAACTGTATCTCCTGCCCCCTTTTAAATTTTACTTTAGTTTTATATATGGTCTTATTTTTTTGCCTAGGGTAGCTTGGAACTTTCAACACTTGTGCCTCGGCCTCCCTGGGTACCTGGATTATAGCTGTGTGCCACCATGTTTGGGGTATCATTATTATTAATTAGATTTAAAGATAAATTTTTCCCAAATTTTCTAAGATTATTCTAAAACTGCTAGATATTTACCTGTGCTACAATACGCTAGGTGTGTTAATATGTCTCACCATTCTCTGCTACTGTGGTTCCACTCACAGGTGTGTGAACTGAGATTTAACTAAATGAAGTAACTAAATGAAATTTAACTAAGTGAAATAACTTTTTCCAGCCGAGAGCAGAGAGAGTCGTGTGTCATATCCCAAACCTTTTTCTGCCTGAATGGTAGTGATTCTCAATGGCGGCCATGCACAAAAGATCCTAAATTAAGCAGAATGAAAATCAATTCAAAGATTCTTAGAAATTCATTCATGTGATAATATTGGTGATAAATGAAGGGCTGTACTACACATTCTCAATTTAAAGAGTTCATAGAGGTAACACTCCAAAAACATAAGTGTTTGTAGTATTTCAAGAGATGTTGTGCAAACTAGATTTAGCCATTCACCCGAAAGAAATTGAACTTTACCTGAACCTTGTAGGTAGCTGTATTCATAGCCCAGATCTCTAGAAGAAATAAAGAAATCACCATTTTTGTAGAGAGGTATAAAAGGTACCATGTAGGATTCCCGGTTGTGCCCTATAGGTGCATTGGCTTCTGGATAAACGTCTTGAAGAGGGCGATGTCTTCGGAGCCACTGTTCAAAAATACTGCAGAGGAAAGGGTCATCAGACTCAGAAATATATTAAAATAAATATTTTAATTGCTAAATTAAAATAACAAAATCAGTACTGAAATCTGAGGATGTGGAAACTTGCTTATCATCTTCATACTTTCAAAATGTTTTGTAAGGTAGCTGTTCATGTTACCAGGCCCTGCATGAGTACACTCATTTGAAAGACACAGAAAGGTATTGTGGGAAGCAGCTCAGCATGGTGTAACTGGACCAGGCATTTATGCTTGGGGTTTTGGGGAATAACTCCTGAGTCGGGGGTCCGCACTTTATGGTGCTGCCCCAAATATACCAGAGGATCTGCTCTAACAAGGAACTGCCCTGAGTTACCGCCAGTAAACATGTTCTGGCTCCGGGAAAATTCCCCCATACCTGTGCTGGGCCCACTGACCATTGTCTCTCAAGTTAGCAATGTACTGTTTCTCTTCCAGTTTCTACATGGGCTAAGACAGAGTTCATAGAATTAGCAGAATGATGGATGTACTTACTCTTCTGGTCTCATTCTATTGAAAAGTTAAGCATTAATAGAAAGTAGTACAAGGAAGTTAGAGTTAGGGAAAAGATTTAAGAAAATTGTAGTTTGACATTTTGAGAACTTGATTCCAGTCTTATGATCATCATGTTTATAGTTACCAATTGTTTCTGTTCTTGTTTCTAAGAAATGTACTGATCTCTTGATTACCTGCTTTTGTTTCTACCAACCAAACGATAAATTATAAGATCATAGTAACCATTATTGACATCATGTTACTCTTCTAAATCAGTATAAATATAGCCTGATCAATAAACACGGTGCCTGCTCGGTACTGACTGAGAGGTCCTCCTGATCCCATTTTTGTCTGTCTTTGTCTGTCTTGTGTTTTTCTTAATCCTCACCCCCCTCCCCCCCGACTCAGGCAGATTGCCACACGCCCCGGCAAGGTATTTCTTGCCCCAAAGAAAGTCCAAAGGGGAAAAAAAAATAATTAGAAATAGTATGGAGTTTGATTGGTTTTTTGTCCAGGGAAAGGGCTTTCAATTACTTCAACTTTCACCTCATGTTAGGGGGAGTATATATTTAATGAGTTTAGATGTGAAACAGAGCTTATCTCAAGTGATATAGATTAAAGTAACTGTAATTATAAAAAAGTAATTGTTTCACTTTAAAGAGTAAAGTAATTGTTTCTTCAGCCTCTCCCAAAGCCAGGATGTGATCATAGCTATTGTGATTTTTTTTTTTTTTGAGACAGGGTCTCGCTTTGTAGTTCAGGCTGGCCCTGAGCTCACTATGTAACCCAGGCAAGCCTCAAACTCAGCAATCCTCCTGTCTCTGCCTCCCAAGTGCTGGGATTACAGGCATGAGCCACCATGCCCGGCACTGTGGTATGCAGTACTGATTGCTGGTGGGCGTGAGTCACCACGCCCAGCACGGTATGTGGTTACTGGATTGAACTCAAGGCCTTGAGCTTGTGAGGCACGCGCCGGAACCACTGAGCTAAATCTCCAGCCCAGCTATTGTGATGTTTGAGGTGGTAGGTCCAATGATACAAGGACCACGAACCATTTTAGTAGTGGCCAATAACAATTGCTATGACACTGTCTACTTTTCTAGGGCAGCATCACCAGGTGTACAAGCAAAGGAAGCCCTTATGTGGGTGTATCCTGTGTTCTATTACATGGTTTCGGCGGAAGATTTGACTGCTAGCAGTTTCCCTTGTTTCCATCTGTCTCTGAACTTCTCAGTTATTTTATGAGCTATCTAATATCTTTTCAGCATTGCTTTCTTGTTTCAGTCAATAAGCTAGAGTTTGTTTCTACTGCATGCATTTCTTTCTGGAAAAATGTAAACAATTAATGACAAATATATAGAGTTAGAAAGGCTTAGAAACTCAAGCCATAGATGAATATACAGGAAGCCATTCATTAAAAATATGGCAACGAATGTCTAGATCAGGACTTAGAGAATTTCCCTTGAAGTCTACCTCTGTTTTTTAATAGCTATATGACTCAGAGAACCACTAAACTTCCTGGAGACAGCCTACAGATCCTTAAAATGAGTATACTCTCTGTCCTCCCTTTAGTACAAAGGCAGTATTCTTTGCTATATGCTTTTAATGCAAGTGCTAAATAAACTATTGCTTTAAAACAGAAGGTAGGTTGGTAGATCACAGAGAAAATAGTACCTAAAAAGAAGATTGATAATGTTTCAAAAGGAAAATAAAATAAAATGTTAACAATTTCAACATTTTGAAGTACAGAATGGAATGAGGAAGTCAAATAACAGCAGTGGAGATCTCCCCCGCCCCCCACAATACAAACGACAGAAATTCTGTATATTCTCCCAACACTATTCTGGTCAAAGTGTGTTTTTAATTGTGAGTTAATTGGGGTATAAGCAGGTAATCAACAAACACTAAAAACCTGACCCAAAATGTTAAATTCTTCCTAAATTAACTCTATTAAGTGTGTTTTAATAGAATACCAACTGCAGGCCGTCCTACACTTAAATAAAAAGCTACAGGTAGGAAAATGAGAAAGTAATAAAAAAATTCTCAAACTAATAGATTTCTCCTTTATTCACCTGCAAAATGAAATAATACTAAAAATGAAGCTGGTATAAGGATTAAATAAGTCACAAAAGACACATAGCTAAGAGGTAAATGGTTAGTAGAAGCTATCTGCACATAGCACTTCTTCCTTTTTGTCTTCTTCCTATTTTCATTCCACCAGAAGAAATTGACATTTTGTGAAGGGCTTGAGATTTGCTGTAATAAAATGCCAAAGGCATGTGTATTTGAGCAAGGTCTTTAATAAGAGCTATTCTTAAGGTAAGTAGAAGTGTAAAGAAGATTCAAAAACTTTGAGTTTACTGATTTAGGGACTGTTCAATACACAATGAGTCAGTGGGTAAAAGCTTCAGGCAAAAATTTTGCCTTTTGTCAACTGAGCAAAATTATTCCTATAATTTAACTTATAAATAGTCTTGTTTCTGTCAAGCAAAAAAGTTCTTTACCCTAAGACAAGGTCATCAATTCTTAGCATCAAATGACCTAGTGGATGTAACCATTAATATGCTTGCTCACCTTATTAACCTTTCAAAATGAAGGCATTCATCTTCATTAAATTCTTCACAGGTGACTCCCTTCTCCAGTTAGTTTTATTAAACTGTGTCTAGACTGGCTCATATTGAAATACTAGTGCATAACTTACATAATCACCCTGACATTCTGAGAGAAAATATCTTTTCAGTGATTCATTTGAAATGTATCTGAACAGTTCTCTGGAAACCCGAGCAACAGTGAAATTCACAACAGGAGCATTAGAAACAAATAAAGGCGATCACAGAGGGGACCATGAAGGGAAGTGTTTTATTTAAAAACTGACATGTGGTTTTTGGTTCCAGCCTGACATGGAAAGACCATTGTCATACTCATCTTTACAGTAAGGAAAAACAACAACTTCTCTTGGACTCAGGAAAAATTGAAGTTGCAGGGGAAGAGCCGACCCTACAGCGGTAGGTTCACTTGCATCCGGAGGAGCGTGGCTGAGACAAGACCAAGGGCAGAAACAAAAAACTGGGTCCTTATTAATTTGAAGAAGAGGTAGGGATTGAGTCTATGCTAGAGGATATAATGAGTAATTCCTGAGACTATATCCCAACATGCTACTTTTGGGTTTTACATCTTGGAACTCTACCAAGTTTTCATGATTAAGATCAAGAAGGACTCTTACTGGCTTTGTCGGGGTAAGAGGCAGACTGACAAGAGAAAAATATATCTAGAACCTCCTTCATAACAAGGTCCTATGGTATCTGACTTGAATCTTGCCACATGAGGAAGAAAGAAATTCATCCTAGTCTAGCCTGTCTTCAGGTCATTCATCATAGGGCCTTGAGGAAATGGGTTAGAAAGGCTGAAGCCAGAGAAGGAAGGGGAGGTAAGAAGAAAGAGGCTGGACTATTAGGACTATGATTATGAAGGCCATAGTACCAAGACAGTGTGCTGTTCACACTGTGACTTCATCAGAGTATTCCTGGAGCTTCGTCTCTCTGATATGTACCACCATGCCGGCAGAGCTCCCCCAACGCAGCCCTGGATAATGGCTGAAAGAAAAGCAAGACACACATGGCGGCTGAGGAAGCACAGCATACCGGGAAGCAAAACCACAAGTGGAGACAAACTCAAACATTAGGGAAATTTGAACCTGTGAGAAACAGTTACAGCAAAAATTAAAATAAATCCTCACACTAGGTCCGACAGGCAGCAGGATACTTGAATGTAGATTTAAGAACAAAATTTATGCTGGAAAAGTAAATTAGAACCACTGACATCTGCATAATAATTGAAATGATGGGAATTGTAGGACATGAAAAAGTAAGAGAATCTGGGGTTACTTTTCTCAGTTGTCAAGGATCAGAAGGACAGGTGAACTAATAATCATACTGTCTTTGAGAACTACAGCCTAAGATGCCTCTGGTCGGCCAAACTTTAGTCACTCCAAATTATTGAATGGCAGTTGTACCACAGTGAGGCTTCTACTTCTGTTCCTTTCCTGTTACTTTGGGTTATTTGATTCTTTATGTACGCCTGGTTTTGAAATGGTTGCCTAGTGAAGGAAAGTTTAAGCTTCAAATGATAATGAAGTTCTACAGCTAAACTTAATCAGAGAAATCCCTCTATGCCTTAGTATATTCTTAATAGAAAGGGGATGATATTATCTACTTTAATGTCATTATGAGAACAAAAATTCAATAAAGAAGTGAGAAGCTGTTCAGTAATATTCAAGGATAAAATGGGGCAATAGTTAAAAGTGTTGGGCCCAATTACAGAAAAAATAGAGTTTTTACTTTCTTTTCACCCAAACCCCTCATTTTATTGAGGAACAAAAGAATTCTTAAGAAAGCTTACAGCTAGTTAACATCATACGGTAGAGAGTTGGTACTGACTGTCTTGATTATCACTCCACTGCTCATGTTCTGTATGCATTTGCAGAGGATGATGGGAGAGATTCTATAATTGTGAGTGTACCTGAGGTGTACATTCTGTCCCAGGCCCTGTGGCTCAGAGGGTAAAGCTTGTGCCACTTAGAAGAGGCTCTGTTTGATTGTCACCTTCCCAGTAAACTGTTTATTCCACAGGTTCCTATATTCAGATTAGATATCCAAGTATTCCTTTGAGAAGATGACTCACAGGGCTCACACTATACTTTAGGAAAGGCAAGCCACAGAGTACAGGGAGATTGAGAAGTGATATTTATCAGCATAACAAATGACAGGAAAAATGATATGACACTGTACTGGATCAAAAGTAGAAGAAGAGGGATACTAAACAGTTTCCTAAGGAGCTGAGTTAGGTGAGAGACAATTTCTTCTGGCTGATGTCTGAATGTCTTTCTCCAACACTCTTTTTTTTTTTTTGAGACAGGGTCTCACTTTGTAGTTCAAGCTCTGAGCTCACTGTGTAGCCCAGGCAAGCCTCGAACTCAGCAATCCTCCTGCCTCTGCCTCCCGAGTGCTGGGATGACAGGCGTAAGCCACCACGCCCAGATCTCCAACACTATTTCTTAACTGTGCCTCTGTTTTTGCCTTCCTTCCTTTCCTTCCCTGAGCAGGATCTGAATGCTTTTCTCAGTTCCATACTAGGTGCTCAGTATTTTTAGGCTGACAGTGATCCCTCCTTTTAGTTTATGAGCCAACCTAGAGTAGTAAACTAACAATGAAACAATTGCAATAAAACAATACATCTTGCTAATTGAAGCCTCAAAGTGATATTTTATTAAAATATTTTTAAGACAGAACACCGAGTCAAGGTGTATATTTTGCCAGTAATCACACGACAATAAAACAGTGTTTCATTTTAGATTTCTGTGACTTTTGTAGCTGTAGCATGCACAACTAGAGCTCAAACATTCTATTTCAACTTTCATACTGTTCCACTTGTTAGTAAGCCGTTTGGAGTTCTACACACTAGGGGTGACTAAACATCTTATATTGTTTCTTCCTAGCTGAAAAATTGACATTTGGTTACAAAATCTCTAAGTACAGGAAAGAAGTGAATACACAGGTGGGAAATACTGAGGTCAGTGTGCGAAACATGCAAGATTTTCTTGCTGAAATCGATACTCTTCTGTTTTCTTGCACAGGCTATGAGGAGCCACTGACCAAAACCGGCTTAGAAGTTTACTGGTAACGGTAGAGAAGGGCGTCAAAGAGGACTCTGATACGGGGTTGCGGATCTGGCCTGAGCTATCTGCCTGGCGTAGCACGCTCTCCTGCGTGCCTGTGGCACGACTTTGAAAGTACGGGGTGCTGTGTCGATGGCACACCTCCACCGCAGGTAGTTGAGCGTAAAGGGAGATGAGGGAGGAGTGTGACGTGTCCTGTTGTGAACACAGGAATCTTCTGCATGATAAGCAAGTATGAAGAAGGCGAAGTACAAATTCAATGTGTGCACAGTCAGCACGGAGAGTGCTGGTGCTGAGCCTGGGGTCTGGAAGCAAGGAGAGAATCTGGACACATAAAACTCCTTCTTGAAAAAAATGTTTCATCCATATGGTGTTGATATTATGAAGGTTAGGGGGAACAAACTTTGTGTAGGTCTCTCTTCACTAGCTGCAAAATGTGGAACATAAACCTTAGAGTTATGAGATCTAAACGGGACCAGGTGTGCAGTACACTTAGGACAGTGTCTAACAAACAGCAAGCCCCAGTGGTGAGCCATGGCTACCTTTGTTCTACACAGCAAACACGACCAGTTCTATAAATGTCGTATAAGAGCTGGTGTTGTTTGCTGTAGACAAGAGGCTTTCTGTTTCTGTTCTTTGGGAATTTTGCTGACCACGAGCAGGATGGGGAACATCTTAATAATTATGTTGATGAATTTTCCCAGCCAATTAAAAATTAGATAACGAGAAGTTTAAGCTCAGATTCTGAAGATATAGGCTTGGTTACTGATTCTGTTGGATAATTAATATTGCTACAAACTTGGGCTCCAGTTTCTATGTGCTCCAGTTTCATTTATGGCAAAATGGAAATTTTGATGTATTAGACAAATTGTGCCTACATATAGGAATTCCTAATTTCTTGTACCTCAGAATGTGACATTAAAGATGAGACCTCTAGGAAGTAGTCTAGTTAAAATCAGTGTTTTAGAATATGCTTCACCCAGTGAATGGTGTGTTTGTTGGGAAAATTTGGACAAAGACAGGGAAAGAGAAAGATCATGTGAAGACACAGAGAGAAGCCAGGCATCTGTAAGTCAAGAAGAAAAGCCTTAGCAAAACCTGAGCTTCCTGACACCTCGGCATGGACTTATATCCTCTACCCCTCTAAAAAAAATAAATTATTGCTAAAGTCGCCCAGGGCTGGATATTTAGCTTAGTGATTCTTTTACCTGTCTTGTGAGTAAAAGGTCCTGAGTTCAGTCCCTTGTACCAAAAATAAAATGAAATAAAAGTAAAGTAAAGTAAAATAAAATAAAATAACATAAATAAAATAGCCAGCTGATCCATGCTACTATGCCATGACAGTTCTAACACACTAATAATAATAAGTTCTAACACACTTACTTCTTACTCCAAAAATTATTAAAAATAATACAAAATAATATAGGTAAAATCATGTATACTGTGTGTAACATAGAGTAAGTATTGCTGTTATTAACCCTGATATTAAACTTTTAATTTTCTTTTGAATTTTTCTTCCTGAGGACTTTAAAAAATTTTTATTTTCTGTTATAGGTTTTTCTCCTTTGAGTCTTAGGCTAAATGCAATCTTTATGAAATCTTCATAAGAGTTAGTGTTTCCCTTTGACTATTACATGTCATATTGTATCACAATTATTTATTTATGTTTTGCTCCAATCACATGGACAGTTCACTAGGAACAGTGATGTTGCATTACTGATCATCAAACACTTGAGATCCATCATAACTCTTACTTAAAACCTGGGGGGATTGATTTCAATCATTTGCAAATTCTTTCCAAAAAATGTATGGACATTTTGTGTAGTCTTAGGAAAATCCAAATTTTTACCAAATTTGGAAAGAGAACGTGAATTAAGCATTTTAAGAATCACTTATTTAGTGATCATACATCAGTACCAGGAGAAGGAAGAATGTAGGACATGCTTATGGTTTTATGTGGATCTCTGTGGATTTTGCCATTAACTGCTCCACAACAGTTAACTCAGTGGCTGCCCCATGTACGCATCATGCCATATATTAGAAACACAAACCCAAATAAAGGACTGTCCTAGGTGTCTGAGAACTTGCAGTTGGGTGAATAGATCAGAATAGAATAGTATGAATGCCATGAAAGATCAAGACCTTTCCTATTTTGGACAACAGAGAAATGGGAAATTGTATCTACTTGGATGATGAGTGGAAACTAGGCAGTCTTAGGTACACTTAAACCTGAATTTTGGAAAATGAGTACCAGAAACCTTGGAGAAGTTATAGAAAGGAAAACAAACCATGTAGGAAGAGCAAAAGACATGAATAAAGAAAAACAGGTAGGTCTTCCATTGGATGAGAAGTATGTATGTGAGTATCTGTGAGTAAATGTGATTTAATTTAGATAATACAGAGCTTCATCAGCAAGATTAGAGTCTGGTGCAGAGATTTAGCTCAGTGGTGTCATGCCTGCCTTGCAAGTGCAAGGTTGTGAGTTTGATCCTCTGTATAGCAAAAAAAAAAAAAAAAAAAAAAAAAATTGAGTCTAAATGTTTCTCTGAAAACTCTGAGGAGCCACTGGAAAAGTGAAGCAATAGAATTACAGAACTGTCTCTAATTAATATATAATTGGATGAACCAGCAACTTGGTTTGGGGGCTCAAAGGAGCTACCATATAATAAACTGCCAGTCTACCAAGACCACCAGGGAAAACTGGATCCTCTATCTCAGTTTGAAATGACAGCATCTCTCTAGCTTTATTTCTTCATGCTTCTGCCTAATGTGCAACACTCTTGGGGGTAACTGGAAATTTTCACCGCATAACAACTTTTTAAAAAAGAAATTCACACTTTAAGAGAATAGATTTCAGGGATGAACAGATTCAAATAGAAGATGGTTATACAACTAAGAGATCCAACTGTGGCCAGCGTCAACTGACTATAATTTTAAGTACATGGTCAACAACTTCTTAACTTATTTGAGTAAAGAGAAAAATCCATGGGGAATAGATAAGAGTTCAAAGTAAGTTAAAAATCCCTGAAACTAATGATTAAACTTGAAGGAACTTATCACAAAATTTAAAAGAACTAAAGTAGTAAAGGTTCAAGAAAGAATGGCAGTAGGAAGTCTATTTTCCCTTTTCTATAAACATTTAAGCATATCATTAAGCGGCAAGCACCCTGCTATGAACTATTTTGAAGGAGAGGTGATTGTAATGTGCACCTAGGATAGAGATATAGAGACATTAAACACAAATTGTACTCAAATAAAACAAGCCCAACTGCATGGAGGAGCCATAGCTAATCAGGATGACTTTATGCAAAGCTATGTTAAAGAGCCAGCCTCTCCAGGCAATGTTGAGACTAAGTGGGGCCTGGCTTTTCCTTTGTCTACCAATGGATACAACTATCTGGCTTTCAGGGCCTCAGTGTTCTTATCTGTGAAGCCATTAGAACAAAGCTTACTTTGCCACCACACTAAGGTGTTATTTATTTATTCAATGAACATTGTCATAACCATTGTGTTAAACTTCAAGGATAGATAAGAATAGTTGTGAATCTTATGGCTTTCATGCCTGTGGTGATAAGATATATGCAAAATTTTACTAGACATAAAGTTTTAAGGCAACATACATGTTGGAGACATGTATATATAACCTATAAAGGATTACTGCTGAGTCAACTAAGTGGAGGAATCCAAGGAAAGCTTCATTACAAAGACTATTTAAATCAGATGAGTAAATCAGATGAAAGGAGCTACACTCAAAACAAAGACCCAAGGAGAGTCTAGACACTGATATAATTGGCAAATAAATATGATTTGGTGGAGAGGATAAGGTAGAGTAGTGCAGGATTGTTGGGAAGTGAGACCAGAAAGGTGAAGGTGATCAGATTGTGATAAACCTCGCATCAGTCTGGAGGAGAGACTGGGCTTAATCCTGGGGGTCAGCCAGCTAGGTACTTTAGAGAAGGAGCGAATATAATTGAATTTGAATTTTAGAATCACAATTATAGTAGATGCTTGTATTTCATATTATTGTAAAAGAAATCTAAATATGTTGCTTCCAATTTTTCGAGATCATAGAGTGTTATGGGACCCATAATGAAAGAGGCAACTTTTGCACCTAACAGGTATCTACAGTAGATTCTTTGTATCTGGGGGTCTGTATCTGTGGATTCAAATATCTGAAGGTTGAAAATCATCATCATCATAATCAATATCATCATTGTAATACAGTTGTGCAGTGGTTTGTGAACTCATTTCATTCCGTGAATCCGAGGAAGTTAGCTGCATTTGTGTTTGTGCAGAACAGATGGCTTTGTGGCCATGTTAGTCATCCAATGTGGAGTTTGCGAACAAAGGCAAAAGTTTGCTGCACACTCCTGTGTGTGAACCGAATTGTTTGCTTACAGCAGAGCTGGTGAGCCTGGGTTTTACTGTAATAAATTATATACCTATTAAACATGTATGGACTTTTTTCTCAATACCCCCTAAATAAAACAGCATAACAATGTGTTTACATTGAATTAGGTATTAAAAGTAATCTACAGATGGACCGGAGATTAAGCTCAGTGGTTCCGGTGCCTGCCTCGCAAGTACAAGGTCCTGAGTTCAATCCCAGTGACCACACAGAATTCTGGGCGTGGTGACTCACACCTGTAATCCCAGCACTCGGGAGGCAGAGGCAGGAGGATTGCTGAGTTCAAGGCTTGCCTGAGCTGCATAGTGAGCTCAGAGCCAGCCTGAACTACAAAGCAAGACCCTGTCTCAAAAAAAAAATCTACAGTTGACACATCATTTTATAAAGAGGGCTTGAGTATGCATGGATGTTAGGAACCTCAGGAATTCTGTCTGAATCAAACATCTAAAGGTATCAAGGGACAGGTATACTTTTCTTTCTTTCAAAATTTATCTTCACTTAGCATTTTCTATTTTTTTCTTAAAAATTTTAAAGAAATTATTTTACTTTTTTTATCAAACTGATATATAAAACAAAATAGTATATATTTATGTATGATGCTTTAGTACATGCAAACAATTGTGTGATGTTTAAATTAGGTTAAACATTTCTATTTTCTCAAACACTTGTCACTTCCTTGTATTAAAAATATTCAATAATTTTTCTCAAGTTTTCATCTACAAAGTACATTATTATCATTTTCAGTCACTATACTATGCAATGACAACACAAGACTTCTTATTTCTAACTATAATTTGATAACCATTCATCAATATTCCACACCCCTTTCTCCTGTCCTGTTATTACCAGCTTCTGGCAGGAATCACTACTCTCAACATCTGTGAGATCAACCTTTTTATTTTGTACACATGTGTGAGATCTTGAGATCATTTGGTCCTTTCCTTTAGGGCTGATTTACTATGCTAAACATAAAGTTCCCAGTTTCATTCATATTGTTGCAAATGGTAACATTTCATCCTTCTTAATGAAGGAACAGCATTAAGTTGTGTATATGTATGAAATTTCTCTGCACATGCACTCACTGATGAACACTTTGGTTGTTTCTAGTTCCTGACTATTGTGAATAGTGTTGCAATAAACATGGAAGTGCAAGTGGCTTTGATAAACTGGTTAGGTTTTCTTGGAATATACTCAATAGTCAGCTTGCTAGATGTATTCATTCCTCTATTTTGCTGCTTATTTGTGGATTCTCTGTATTTCTTAGTGGCTGTACTAATTTATATTCAACTGAGAGGATATAGATTTCCCTTTCTCCATATTCTGATCATCAGCTGAGTTTTTCCATTTTTATAATAGTCATTCTTACTGGCTAGCAAAGTGGTATAAGGGTTTTTATTTGCATTTCTCTAACATTTAATATTGAATATCTTTTCATATATTTGTGGCCATATGTATGTATATTTTTCTTTGAGAAATGTCTATTCTAATATTTTGTTTATTTTATAATTGGGTCATTTTAGATTTTGTTATTGAGTTGTTTTCAATTTTTTGCTAAGCATATTACTTCTTATCAATATGCAGATTGGAATATTTTTCCATTTTGTTTTTTTCCTTTATTGATTATTGATTATTGATTATTTGCTTTTAGAAGTTTTCATTTGGATCTAATCTATGTCTTTTTTGTTTTGTTTCCTGTACTTTTGTGGTCTTATCCAAAAAAACCTTTGCCAGTTACAATGTTTCTCTCATTTTTTTCTAGTATTTTCATAGTGGCAAGATTATAAACTCATTAGTTAATCTACTATGAGTTGATTTTTGTAACAGGGATCTAGTTTTATTCTACATATGGATATATTATTTTCACTGCCTTATTTATCTTTTCTCCAAACCATGTTCTTTCTAATATTTTTATTAAAATGATGATTTTGAGGCTGCTAGAATAATAAAATCAACCAGTCATTTCAATAATGATTTCTTTAATGAATAACTGTTTTATATTCCATGCTGTGCTGAGGATTTTGACATATGTTGTCATTGTGTGTATTTCTCCAACAATATTGAAAGAAAGGTATTAACAGCAGTAGCAATAGGGCAGGTCATGTGACACATCCTATGTTCCTAGTGCTGTTCTGCATACTTTTCATATAGGAAATCATCCTCAAAATATAATTTACAAGGTACGTTTTATAAATATCTATATTTTACAGCTGAGAACGTTGAATGGCAAAAACTTGGAGATCTTACCCAAAGTTAAACAGCTCATAAGCTTCAAGTAGCAGAATAAGGATCAAAACCAGGGAGTCTAAATGTGGTAGAAACGCTTAGTCAGAATGAGGTGATACTAACTCACAAAAAGATTCCCATTAAAATGTTCATGGAAAATTGAGAAGGCAATCAAAAAGTGGCACTTTAGATAATATCCATCACTTTATGTACTACAAACGGAGCAGTAAAAGTGAAGCCCTAGTCTGTTGTACTTGGCTCTCCTCACGACACAGCTTTCAGCTGTGCACTTTGCAAACATACACACAAACCCAGGCATACCAAGGGAAGCTGTGTAATTTGGATTTCTTTAAAAAATTTGAATTTAATCAAGAAGAGAAAAAGAAAATAGGGAAAGTGATTCCAAGTGAAAAAACTGATATTTTTCATTAGAAATTAAATTTTCTCTTTGCTGCTTAATCTAGCATGAAACTTGGAAATAGTTGATGCTTGATTAATATTTGAAAAATATCTTAAAGAAATTCCAGGATGTTTTTTCCAGGAGTGAGGCTATATTATGTTCTGTATTTCTTTGAAATATGTAGGAATGGACAAATATAGGTCACACATACCAGAAACAAGGGGATATATAGCTTCAAAAGGCAAAGTCTTCAGTGAACTTCCTCAGAGGAAAGCCAATTATATCATTTATGTAGTTTTACATCCTTTGTCACTTATCTCTTATGTCTTTAGCCAAAGCCTGATGACTGGAATCTGATGTGGAAAAAGGTATCCAAGTGCTACAGAGTGAAAGTCAGAATTCATGTTACTGATGACTAAATGAGTTCAAGGTGGGCAGGAGATACCTACCCCACATTCCTATCAAGAATAGCAGATAATAATCATTTCCAGCATCTTCATTGAAATAGTCCTAGGACCTCCAGTATCAAATTTCAAAGTGAGAATAGCAGCCTTCCTTCTTTCCTGACTTCATCTTCCTAATGTACTCTTATTTAGAACAAACTTTTACTTGAGATAAAAGAAGTATTACTTCCTTTAGTTGATATGGCTTTTCAGACATAAACTCTACCATTCATAGTTTCATGAAGAACTGACACAGTTGGAGGAATTCAGAAAAATAAGAAATTATGATTTCTTCATCCGATAACTTACATTGAAATAAAAACTTCGCTGCATTAATAGTTGCACAAAGATTCAATTCCTCTAGTGAACGTTTCCCATATGTTTCTGGAATTAGCATATCCTCCACGTACCTTGAAGTTCTAAAAGTTTCCACTGATAAAAATCACCATGAGCTTCATTCATCATCCCGGATCACTAACAGTAAATCTATATACTCCTCCACACCCTTATCTGGCCAGCACACCCCTTTCCACTTCTGGTAAATAATGAAGGGCAAAAAAAAAATTGATGGTAAAAATAAAAAGGAAAGAAAGCTTGTGTATATAGGGGTGGGGAGTTGTAGGGTGGGTAGGGGAAGGGGGAAAATGAGAATTAAGTTATGTCATATACTGGTACAGATTCTCAACGTGGAATGTAACTGTGATGTATATATATAATGTACCAATAAATTAAATTAAAATTTTTTTTTGAAACAGGGTCTCGCTTTGTAGTTCAGGCTGGCCCTGAGCTCACTATGTAGCCCAGGCAAGCCTCGAACTCAGCAATCCTCCTGCCTCTGCCTCCCGAGTGCTGGGATTACAGGCGTGAGCCACCACGTCTGGCTAAAATTTTAAAAAGAATAAATAATGACACAAAGAGATGTTAGTTTGGTGCAAACAGATCAAAAGGAGGTGGAGAGAAAAGTGAGCAGACAAGAACAAAATAGCAAAAATCACTGATTTCAGCCACTGAAGTTGGAATTTATTCTACATGCAATGGGAGATGGCACTGTAATTTGATAAGGTGAATAATGTGAACAATTTGAAAGATTCGTATGGGAGGACTGTGCAGAGTAGATATTTTTGGAGACAGTAGATGTAGGGAACCAATATATATACATATATAGTGTGGTTAACTACCTAGAGCGTACACTAAATGTAGAACAAGTTAGAGGTATTTTTGTAGCAATAACAAAGAAATCAAAGAAGGCCATAAATGTTTCAACTGCAGGGATGACATCAGACTGTTGAGAGAAAAATTCACTCTGAGCTAAATTGTTGATTTTTCCCCAATGAACAGCAATATTCCATGCATGCCTAAGCATACTTCTGATGTACAATTATAGGAGCATACAGAACAAAAATACACAAATAATTTATGCAGCAATAACACTAATATCATTGGAAATTTAGATGAGAAAAATACGATGTATTCAAGTCTAGTCTAATGAACAAAAAGAAAAAGTTAAACATCCTTCAGAAAACAAGTGCAACTGGCACTGACAATATGACATTTCAGTCACCATAAGTGAACATGCCTGCTGGAAAGAAAGGATAAAGTGTTATTGCAAAAAAGATTGTATTCTGCATGCTTTGGTCTGAAATAGCAATTAGATTCCCACGCCTGTACTCATTTTGTTTTTCCTTCCACTGTACCTAGATTCTTGACTTATATCTCTTCCCTCTTTCCACTCCTCCACTCTTCTATTTTAATTAGGAATATTGGACAAATTAAATTAATCTTTACAAGGCTAGTGATCTAAGTGTCACTGAAGTTGGAATTAAAAATATCAACTGTCGCTGGGCGTGGTGGCTCACGCCTGTAATCCCCGCACTTGGGAGGCAGAGGCAGGAGGATTGCTGAGTTTGAGGCTTGCCTGGGCTACATAGTGAGCTCAGAGCCAGCCTGAACTACAAAGCGAGACCCTGTCTCAAAAGAAAATATCAACTGTCACTTTGGGGTTGAAGGAAAAACATATTATTCTGTTTGCATTGGATTTTAAGTATGTACAATAGGATAACATGTAGGAAAATGTTCCTGTTTGCTTTGCTAAGAGACGATCTTTAAGACTGTGAATGGGAAAGTGAAATCCTTTCTGAAATAAAAAAAAATAAAAGAGTAAAATATTAAATAAATAAACAATCATCTCAGGAAGAGTTGGAAACATAAAACAAAGTTACAGATGATAGTGAAATTCCTGAAATCTGTGTAAATGTCCCAGTTGTTACCAATTTTTGCCTGCTTGTCTCCAAGTGATTAGTAGGAAGATTCACAAGTAAGAAAGGGTCAATTAAGGAACAAGCAAGGAAAAGAGGAACTATGAAGATATATTTTCCCTAACTGAAAATTTCAGAGAGAAACTCTGATGGATGAAAGGAACATGAAATGTTCGTATGTTCAAATGACCATTATTTGCAAAGTCCGTGGGCCCAGCTCAAAATTGTTTACTTCTTTTCAAAGGTCAGAGAATAACTCACCATTTAAAACCTTTCTTTCAACTTCATATAGTCCCTTCAACCATGAGAATAACTTTCCCCCACGTTTCTGGGTTATTAGGATTTCTTAGTTTCCTTTTAATGGTGGTTCTTGCCTGTGTCAGTCTTGGTTCAATTTGTCATTTTCTACTTGTACTCAAAACATCTTGGCATTTCTAGCTGTTAGAAAATATAGCTAGATGAAGTCATACAAAAATGTAAGAATTTCTTCCTTCCAGGTTTAGGGTGCATCCCTATAACCCCAGCACTTGGGAAGGCTAAGATCTCTGTGAGTTCAAGACCATCTTTGGGTACACAATGAGTTCAAGCCAAGTCTGAACTGCATAACAGGACAAATGAAATGTATATACATAAATTTCTTCTCAGGGGATTGATTAGGCAGTAGGTGTGTCTTCCAAACTGATATGAAGATCAATGAAGTTTAAAAAAATTAACATGCACCAAGTGTATATCATTTAATTAAAAGATAAAAAGCAATTTTCTTGAAGGAATGGAAAGAAAATAGCTTTTGGTGGAAGTAATTTTCCTTAGAAAAGAGAGAAGAGAATAATGATATACACAAAATCCACAAAGCATGCATCATTACATACAAAGTCTTGAAAAAATGCTCCTGTGTAACCCAGGAGTTGACAAATGTGTAGCTTAGTTTTATTTCAATGTTAGGTTTATCATCTACATGGACTTTGGGGCCTATGACCTCAGTTACATCGAGAATGATTCTACATGTACCTGCTTCATACATTGAAATGTCACTAAATAATTAGAAAAAGAGTTCTGTGCTTCCACTTCTGGGAGGACAGTAAGAGGAATATCATACACCTGCTTCTCTGGAAAACATGTATTACTGATAGAAGTAATTATGGAAAACCCCATCAGCTTCTGGAAATTGCCCTTGGGGACACAGCAGATTAAGAAAAACTCTATGAGAAAACCCTTTAAACATTAAGAACAGTGCCAGTCTATGGCATTAGGACAATGAACTTCTCATTTCCCTCATGTGACTAGATTATGTTGACTCTGTAGAATAATTTGGAGGATACTGTTATCTTTACAATAAAGAAGACTTCTAACCCATAAAGAAGAGATAATTATTTATATTTTATAAAATTTCTTTCCATAATGTTTTGTACTTACATAAAACTTCTACTTCTTTGGTTAAAATTATTTCTAAGTATTCTACTATTTTTCTGATACTATGGCAATTTTGTTTTCAGTGTGCTGTGAGTGTATTGAAATACAGTTGATCTTCATATACTGATTTTTTACATTTTAAAAATTTCCTGAACCCATTCATTAGCTTTAATTTTTCAGTAGATTCCTTGGGAATTTTTAAAAATTGAATTCTTTAGTGGTACAATTTATATACATCTCACAATCACACATAACATTGGGGAATTTGTACCATTATATGACACAAGTTAATTCTCATTTTTACCCATATCCCTACCCACCCACACCTCCCCACCCCCTATATACATGCTCTTTTATTTTCTTTCAGAATCATATTTATTCCTTCCCCTCATTACATATCTTGGGAATTTTTAATAAACTTTTCATGTCAATGACACAGAGATATGGTTTTATTTCTTTCATCCAGTGTGGGCAGTTTCATTATTTTACTTTACTTTTTAATTTTATTGACCAGTAACCCTGGCTTATGTCCCTAATACTTTGTTAGAGACAGGGGTAAGAACAAACATTTTTTCTTTATTCATGTTAACAAGGAAAAGATTCAAAGTTTGGATTATTAACTATGCTGATAGTTATGGCTCTTTCATCCATACAAAATTAAACAGTCTTATCAAGGGCCGGAGATTTAGCTCAGTGGTTCCAGCACCTGCCTCACAAGCCCAAGGTCCTGAGTTTGATCCCTGTAACCACATACAACAATGCTGGTTGTGGTGACTCACGCCCACCAGCAATCAGTACCGCATACCACAGTTCCGGGCATGGTGGTTCATCCTAGCACTACGGAGGCAGAGACAGGAGGAGTGCTGAGTTCGAGGCTTGTCTGGGCCACCTAGTGAGCTCAGGGCTAACCTGAACTACAAAGCGAGACCCTGTCTCAGAAAAAAAAAAAAAGTCTTATCAAAGAATAAAAGCCAGAGGCAGAGAAAGACAAGATATTGAAACTATTTGACAGGTTCTTTAAAACAGTAATGAATGGTCGGCTATGAGGTAACTTAATAGTTTACAGAATGTAAATTAATCAATGAATGGTAAGTTTCAGCTGATGGGTAGAAACTATAGAACGAGCCTAGGAGAAAAAAAAATCTCATCAGGCATGAACAATTCCTTTAATAAATTTATTAGCAGATATATCATATCAGAGGAGCAAGTAAGCAAAATTGACCTTAAACTTTATGAAATTGAAGCATAAAAAGTAATAAATGTATAAGAATGGGACATCCTAGAGTTGTAAGGCAAGGTTAAATGTTCCAACATAAAAATGACTATAGCTCAAAATACAGCAGGGAGAGAAAAGAAGAGGAAGAGGAGAAAGAAGAAAAGAAGCAGCATGATCAAGAGGAAGAGGGAGGGAGGCGGTAGAGAGGAAGCAGAAGGAAGAAAAAGAACACAAGGAGGGATTGAAGAGGGTGAGGAGAAGAGGGGGAGGAAGGCAAAGAGGGAACAGAAGGAAGGGAAGGATGGAGCAAAGGGTTGTCTGAAGAAATTGTGGATTAGAAATTTCCAAAATGAATAAAAGAGAGCTATCGACCTCAAAGTATTGATAAGAAGCAAAGGAGAAGAATGAGAAGTAAAAGTGAAGTCAAAGAGACTAGAGCAATAGCAGAAAAGCAATTGTGAAAAGGACAGAATTATTAGATAATAATGAAATGCAAGCAGATAAAATGCAAAACTGAGGTAGTTAAGAGCAAACAATGCAAAGAAAAATAAGTAGCATGTGATTCTATGTAATTCCAAGCATGCTGATAATTACTAAAGATCCTTACACTCTGACTGTAAGGCAGAGAGTAATTGGATAAAAGTTGGAGTCCAATTATATCCCATTTTTAAGAAATCCAGGAAAAGAAATAGGAAATATGTACCAAGTAAGCATAGGTCTAAACAGAACTACTCAGTGTCACTAAATCGAAAATAAGTGTACATCTTAGGACCAGACACCAAAGGGATGGCATATGTACACTGTGCAAGAATCTATTAACCCTCATGAATGTAAATATTGTATGCCAGTATATGAGGTAAGACAGATAATATCAACAAGCAGAAAGAGGGGCTAGAATAACCTGAGGAGGATGGGGAAAGAAGAGGGAAGGGGAAGGATTTTAAAAATAACTAAGCTGTAATAAGTACATGTAACCACTCTCCAAGAGGATGGCAAACTGCGTGCATTGCAAACATACTAATAAAATTTTTAAAAATTATAAAAGGAAATAAGCCTATTAATCAAAATAATATAACCTTCCTTCAAGGTCTATATACCTAATAATGAAACTTTAACATACACAAGCACAAATTGATATCACTAACAAGGGAAATAAATATATTTAACTTGTCTTTCAAAGTTCTTCCTAGTGCCTCTTTCTCTGTAATACAGAATCAGTAGACAATAATCTCTAAGGATATGCAAAGTTAGGAAATGCTACTAAACTATTTGATTAAATTGAAATGTATAAAAGAAACATCCGTCTTAGAAGTTATATGTGCTTTTTCTCTTTCTATGGAATATTCAATACAATACATTATTTACAGATAACAACCTAACTTTCAAATGTAAAGAAGTTGATTTAAACAAGTGGTGTTGTTTGTAACAGAATCAAATTGGAAGTAAGTAGCAAAAATAAGCCTGGAAAGTCCCCAAATATTAATAAATTAAACAAAACTCTTCTAAATAGGCCATGGCTCAAGAAGAAAAAAAAAGATTCACAAATATTCACAGATATTTTGATTGAAATTTTTATAAAAGCAAACTTTGTGATATGTATCTAGAGCAGTATTTAGACATAAAGTTATAATATTAAACAATTTTATAGAAAAAAGTTCTGAAGTCAGTGATCTAGTTTTCCACCTTAAGTAATGACAGAATTTCAAAAGTAGAAAAAACAATAAATATAAAAAAGAATAATGAAAATGTGACATGTGTGCACAATACAGTATTAATCAACCATAAAAAAGAATGAAATTTTATTATTTGCAGAAAAAAATGAATGGATCTGGAGACTGTCATGTTGAGCAGAAGAACCTAGGCTCAGAAAGACAAATATTACACGTTCTTGCTAATATGTGAAATCGGAAAAAAGATGAAAAAATGTACAAGGCAGACTACTATCAAACCAGAAAGAGAATAAGGAGAGGGGACTTAGGAAGGAAAGGGGAAACAGTGTGTCACGGTAGAGGAGGTGGGTGGGCAAGGAAAGAGATGCGGAGAATGAAGAGCTGTCTCACGCATACGGATGATTCTGCCAAAATGAAAACCACTGATTTGTAAACCAATATGAGCTGATAAAAGCATGAGAAAAAAGTCACTGAAGTAGAGGGCAGAAAAGCATTACAGAAAATCAGATCAAAAGCGGTCCATAAGCAAAAGATCAATAGTGGAAATAAAGTGTGTGTTAGGCTGGTTGAAAAAAAATTTAAAAAGATACAAGTTACAATATCAAGAAAGTGAGACATCACTTTAAAAGCCATTAAAAGATAAGTATCAACATCATAGACTATTTTATGCTAATGACAAATCTTTCCACCAAAATGGACTAATCTGTGAAACCACAACTTTAAAAGTTCTTTCAAGGAGAAACAGATTACTTAGATAAATTTAAATTTATTAAACCAATGACATTTAATTTTTAAAGATATCCACAGGGAAAACTATTGCCATTTTACTTTACTGGTGAATTCATAAAACATATTCAAGAGGCAAACATTGCCAATTCCCCCAGAAACTCTTCCTGATGATAGAAAAAAGAACATTCATTTTACATGCTAAAAATTCCTTCATACCAAAGCCCAGTTGTGTATGAACAGGAAATGAAGCATTCTTCAAGAACAGAGCTAACTCAGACCAAGTAACAAAAATAGGAGCCTTATCCTTCCTCTTTTATTTTTCAGGAAGCATTTGTATTGAATTGACAATGTTTCTCTTTTAAGTATTTTTAACAGAATAAATAACTTTATTTTAATAAATGCAGTTTATTGGTACATTCTAGAAATACATTATGATCACTTCGCAGAATCCACCAGTAAAGTAAAATAGAAAGAATTTTCCTGTTGGGAAGCTATAAAAACTAAATTCATTTTTTTTTTTTTTTTGAGACAGGGTCTCACTTTGTAGTTCAGGCTGGCTCTGAGTTCACTATGTAGTCCAGGCAAGCCTCGAACTCAGCAATCCTCCTGTCTCTGCCTCCCGAGTGCTGGGATTACAGGTGTGTGCCACCATGCCCGGCTAAATTCAATTTTTGATAAATTTGAATACTTTATTTTTTCCTGGATAAACTTTATTAATTTGTGGTACTAATATAATTTTTAAAGAAATTATATTTGAAGGTGGAGAATTCTTACTAATGCTTATGATGATTATAGGATGAGATATATTTTTATATATTCTAGAACTCATGTGAGTTCTATATATATTCTCATGTGACCTGTATTATATATTTTAGAACTTGTATGAGTCACTACACCCAGTATTGTATGTGGTTACCCAGGACTGAACCAGGGACCTTGTGCTTCCTAGGCAGGTGCCTGAACCACTGAGCTAAATCTCTGGCCCAGAGATATACTTTTTAAAAAAAAAGTTGAGTTCTTTATTGGTACATTTTATATACAGCTAACAACCACACTCAACATTGGGGAATTTGGACCAGTATATGACACGAGTTAATTCTCATTTTTACTCATATCCCTACCTACCCCACAACCCCCACCCCCTATATACATGTGCTTTTTTTTCTTTTTAAATCATATTTCTTCTTTCTCCTCATTACCTTCCCCTACCACATTCCTTTTGAAAGAGATATACTTTTATAGAGAGCTCTTGATGTTGCTCCAGGGAAAGAAAATAAAATGTAAAAAGTGACTCTTTTTTTTTTTTTTTTTTTTTTTTTGAGACAGGGTCTCGCTTTGTAGTTCAGGCTGGCCCTGAGCTCTCTATGTAGCCCATGCAAGCCTCGAACTCTGCAATCCTCCTGTCTCTGCCTCCCGAGTGCTGGGATTACAGGCATGAGCCACCACGCCCCGGCACTGTAGTATGTGGTATTGATTCTGGTGGGCGTGAGTCACCACGCCCAGCATTGTATGTGGTTACCGGGGATCGAACTCAGGACCTTGCACTTGCGAGGCAGGCGCTGGAACCACTGAGCTAACCCTCCGGCCCTAAAAAGTGATTCTTCATTGACAAAGCAGCGAAGTGTTATAATTCATGGGAACTCTAGTCACACTGCCTCAACTTATAAATCCTAAACTTGTATTTGGAAATTGACCGATTTACCTTATACGAGGAAAAGTTAAGCCACACAGCGATAACAAGGAACGCACTTCTGGATTAGGAGGTTAGGAGTTCCTAATAAAATTCCGTGTTGGCTTTGAAACTCAGAATCACTACCTTATTTCCTCAATTTTTTCACTGTATAAACAAGTTATTGTGCAGGATTGTGTCTAACATTAAATGCAAAATCAAAGGACTATTCCCTAAATATTAATTACTTTCTGAATCCACAATGAGCCTTGAGCTTGCTTACCTCTTCAGGCTTCCTGCAGGAGGCTCTCAGTTTACTATGGTACAATTATAAAATCTGTCCCTTGAACTTTTTGATTTGTTTTAATTTCAGGTCTCACACTTTTGCTGGATCAATACTTGGTTTAATTATAAACCATAAAATTATGAGAAGGGCAAATCCCAAATTTCAGATTCTGCTGGAAACGGTGTCTTTATCAGGTGCTACAGACAGAAAATTTGGAACTGACTGGTACAGGATTTTCCTTCTCCAGGGCACTCATTCATCAGCGGTGCAGAGCTCAGGATAGCAGTTATGCAGGCCCTTTAGTCCTGTCCCTGTCCTTCAATTCGTCCTGACCGGTCAGGTAACCAAGACCAAAATCCTAACAGCCTCAGTTAGATACAGGATAGCTTCTACGCTGAATGTTTCAGTTTTCAGTTCCTCTTTCTTTTGGGAAATCCAGTTAACTTTATTATTCTGAGCGCTAACTATGCTTGTACAGTAAATTTTAGTATTATAATTGGTGACATTTTAATGTATTTATTTCAAAGGGCTTTTCAGATTTCTTATTCTAATATCTCATTACAACAGATAGCCATGTATCACCTTTATAGTTATCCAAACAAAATTAAGTATAATTTAAAAATAAGATAAATGTGTTAAAAGATAAAGGAAATGTCTTCCCTTCCTAACAGCCCAGGAGACGGTCTAGGATCTAGGAAAGTCAACTTCTTCATTCTCAGGCGAGGGCCGGAAGTGGGGTGACGTCACTGAGGCTCATGCAGCTGAGCACTCGCCTCCCATGGCCTGACCTCCTGCACTGAGTGGACGTCTTCACTCCCATCCTGTAACTTATCTGCTATGGAAAGCATGCCTGATTACCTTGTGTCAAATAAGCTCTATCTTTCAAAATACTGAGAATCTCAAATTATCTTTTGATCCCACATCTTTCTCATGCTTCTGATTCTTTGTGCTCTATCTTGTTAAAACTTTTAAAAAATGTTGTTTAGGACCCTTTGTCATCTGGCTCTCGGCTCTTTCATTTTTTGAATCTGCTCTTGTCCAGTTCACAGCTCCCTCAGGTTTTCAAAACAAGTAAGTATTTTTCTCTGTTCTTTTTGTTGATCTCCTAAAAGTCCTTGATATATTTGTTCACTGCCTGCTTCTATCTATCGACATGTCAATCGGTCTATCTACTCTTTATCTCTATGTGGGTTCATGACATAATATCCTCACTTCCCTCCTTCCAGACTAGCCAGTGATTCTCAGTCTTCTTGACTAATTAATATGCATCTACTCCTTTTCCCTTAAATAAACAGACTCACTGTACTCTGTAATGATTCTGATCTGAGTTATCCTTGATTCCATCCTTAAAAATCGTATTATCTGTGTCAGTTTCATCGCCAAGTCTTTTGACAGGTCCTTTTTGGTTTTACCACTAAAGCCTGGCTTCTGTCCTTTCCCAGCAATTCTTTTGTCACCCCTATTGTTTATACTACTATCCTCTCTCATTTGAATTAATGCAACAGGGCAGTGTATATTCCTGTTAGCATTTCTGTTCAAACAACCCATTTGTTACAGTGACCAGGGTAACTTTCAAGTATAACAATTTTCTTAAAATTATTTCAGTACCTAGGTACCACAGTTGGAATAAGTGTTCCAGAGGATTCATCTGTTAAAGACTTGGTCTTCAGCCCATAGTACGTTTGTGTGTGAATGTGTGTGTGCATGTGTGTGTGTGTGTATGTGTGTGTGCGTGTGTGCGTGTGTGTGTGTGTGGAGCCTTTAAGAAGCGGAGCCTAGAATGGAGCCTTTATGCCACTGAGGCTGGCAAGTGACCTGACCCAGCTTTCTTTCTCTTCTCCTTTTGCTTCACAGCCAAGGAAGCGCTTCTGCTCCACTGTGCCTTCCCACTGTGATGTGCTGCCTCGCCACAGCCCCGAAGTAACAAGGCCAACTGATGGTGACTTGAGATTCCCCAAGACTGTAATCCAAGTAAACCTTTCTTGGAAATGGAAAACCGGACTAAACACACCAGACTGAGATCATTTAAAATCATCGCACTGAGGGCTCTGCTTAGCTCTTCGAATCACCTTGTGCCAGGTTTCCTTTATTATCCACCTTAATTTTTCCAACCTTGGGATAAAGCAGGTAATTTCCTTCCATGGAATCGTCATTTTTTTTTTACTATTTCCTGAGCCCCATACCTTAAAGGATGCCCTACAGTTGGCTGTTTTTATAATGACAGTGTCAAGCTCCAGCTCCCTTCTTCAGAGAAGACAACTACAAGGAGTCTTTCTTAATTAAAATCATTTCCCAAGTAATCCTTTATAAGAACACATGTTAAATCATATGCTTAATTGAATTGTGTGTATATTTATTTTTCTTTCTTGATTTGCTTTAATTTCCCCATCATGACTGGAATATAAGCATCTTACTGGCAAAGACTTTGTCTTATAATTGTATACTAAAAAACAGTGGCATGAATGTATAAAAATATCATGTTAATAATCAAATCTACAACTTCACAAAGCTCCTAAGATTAACACTGCTTTATGGTTGGCAAAAAAGAAGGCTTTGGAGAGGATAAATAGCATGCTGGAGATTATATGGACAAAATAGCAACTTTGGAATTAAAAATGAGGCATGTCTGATTTTTAAATCTCTGATCTTAATCACATGATTTATTTCCTGTTAGCCTCTTGATTTCTGGCCTTTTGGTGTGTCCTTTGTTCCACTTAGATCAGATGTTTTGGTGCTACTTTAGCAGTTCTGACCTTTGGTTCTCTCAATAATGATGATGAGGACCTTTCCTGTTGTCATACTGCTTGTGCCCGAGTTGGTTAAATATCCTGTTGTGGTGTTAAATATTCTTCACTGTCTGCTGGAGTCTCCTATTCTGTACTTTTCCTTCTACTTTCCAACAAACTGTACATTTGGGGTGGTCACCCCTCCTATGCCACAAATTTCCTTATTTGTAAATGAAGGAACTTTGATCACAGTCTTGCGATTCCCTTTCAAGTTTAAAAGTTCAGCAAATTTGATTTCAGAACTGTCAGTTGCACGACACTTTAGTCAAATAAATATATGTAAGTGTTTTGTTTTGTTTTGAGACAGGGTCTCGCTTTGTAGTTCAGGCTGCATCTGAGCTCACTATGTAGCCCAGGCAAGCTTTGAACTCAGCAGTCCTTCTGCCTCCGCCTCCCGAGTGCTGGGATTATAGGTATGAGCCACCATGCCCGGCACTGTGGTACTTATTGCTGGTGTGAGTAAATCACCACACCCGGTTGTTGTTATATGTGGTTACTGGGGATCAAACGCAGGACCTTGTGCTTGCCAGGCAGGCACTGGAACCACTGAGCTAAATCTCCGAGCCCCATATATTCACGTTTTAATGAATGACTCCTGTATGCTAGAGTCTGTGTCAGGCATCAGTGACACTCAACATACAGACCCTGCCTGCAAGAAGCTCTAGAGTTTCTGAAAGAGATGGAGAAAACCCATGAATCACACTATAAAATGCAGGTTAGTCTAAGCTAAATATAACAATAAGAAAAACGGCCGTGGGAATATAAGTAAATAGGATTTTCATGATATAACTGCTACTTGTTCTGGAATATTCATTCTCTTCCAGATAAAAATATTAGAGAATCTGATCTGACCCCAGAGTGTGAAAAGAAACCCACAGACAGTCAGGTCCCCCTCTGCCATCCGATCCATCAGAGGAGCAGACTTTTCGACATGTCTCTTGTTCCTGAGCCAACTCCTCAATAACCCTGAGATTTGTGCCGTTCTGAGCAAGCGTCGGGCTCAGCGTCACCAGCCAGGAAGCAATCTGCTATTCACTCCTGAAGCCTCAGGGAGCTGCCTTGCTGCCACCCTTGTGCTTGGACAGTTTCTGTGCTGCCAAGTTGGCAAGGTGACTGGTTTGAGGGCCTGTGGGTCGAGGTATACTTTTTCAGGAGTAGCCTGAGGGACCCCTGAAGAGAGCAGAGTAAGTCAAGCCTCATTGGCAAATTTAGCCCAGGAGTCCCTGGCGGAGATACAGTGACTCCGTAGTGCAGGACTGAGCCAAGCCATCCACGCCTGGAAGGCACTGCTTCCGATTTGCACCCCGCTGGGGTCCCCCTGCACTCGAAAGACAGACAATGGAGAATTACTTAGGATTTATCAACACTACGGAGCGCTTAGAGATAAATAGTAAAAACACTGTGTGTTTTCAAAAATCCTCTTAGACTCCTCCTTGTCAGTAGGGGTTATTCTTTGTGTAGTATCTTGTACATTGTAAAGTGTAAACACGTTTCTTTGAGGAATGTAAAAATGACAACCGCCATCTTGCACATGAGGCAACAAGCTGAGAGATTTGGCAGCTTTGCCCAGATCGCACAGGGAAGATGAACGAACGGCACCAGCCCCTGCCCACGGCACTCCCACACATGTTCAGGGTTCTTCTCTTACGAGATTTCTCTTCTCACTTACAGTCTAGAGTCATGACAGTGAGCTTGCAGAGGCGACTGTTATGTCCTCCCCTTTCTGTGTCATCTCGCTCGGTTCCTCGGGTTAGTTAGTTCTAACATGTCTGGACTGGGGCGCACCTGGCTGAGGGAAATAGGATCTAGTGTTGGCTGCATCCTCGCACTGTACTACAGTGTGTGACACATACAGGATACTTAACATTTGTTGGGATAACAGGGGAATGAAAGAGTGGACGGTGCAGAGGTGTGCTGGTTCTTGCCCATGCAAAGCCTTCTCAAGTGGTTCAGTGCAGAGATAAGGGTTTATAAAACTCCATTGATCTGTTTGGACACTTACCCTCCACACCCCATCTATCATCAACCATTTACTTCCTTCTTAAGACAGATGTCAGCTTAAAAACTCCTGGTTCTGCTTCAAAAAACTTTAAAATGGAAGTACTGCTGGCCACTGCAAAGCGTAAGAAAATTAGATCATGTGAAAGTGAAACCTAGATTTACAAGGTTTAATTCCATAGAGAAATTTCCACAAGGGAAATATGAAGACTGCAGTCATAAAGAAGTGATGGAAGACACTGCATGCACTATGCTCACCCCAGGAGGGCTGTTCAAAGAGGAACTGTTGTTTGTGGGATAAACAATAATGTAGCACATATCCAGAAAAAAAAAGGCACTTTGAACTCAATTGACTAGAATTATTCACTCAGTTAATCTGCAAGTGCAAAGACTGAAATAGATACGAGTCTCAAGTGATTACATTAGAAAAAAATAAAAATAATTCTAAGTAGGTATACCTTCTGTAGACAAATGATTTCACGTTTCTCTCACTCTTCTGTTTGCTTGCTATTTAGTTTGAGGAATTAACCTTATGCAGGTACACTAAGTACCTCATTTAGGGAAGACACAGAGGTTAAAATGTCCAATGAGTGCTAAACACATACCAGGCATATAAGTGTTGAATGAATTGATAAAATAATGACAGTAAATCTTGCACAATAATAACACCACCTACTAACCTTTATATAACTTTTGCACAAGCTCAGTCTAAATAACGTAGTGTATTCCTCTTCAGTGCCCATTCTAAATATCATCGCAAACTTCTAAGCTTATGAGAGTAACTCACTTGTTGATGAACAGGCACTCAAATTGTTGGTTAGGAATTATTGTAGAGTGTTAACTCAGTATTACTTCTAACACTCCTCATATCCTCACGTTGTCATGTGAGCTCTGTTATACAGACAGGGAGGCTCTCTGGATAAGTGATCAACTGGTCACTATGTGAGTCTAGGTCTACTTGACAGTTTAATCCTTTACATCTGTGTGGCCTGTGGTTCGCACACAGCATTTTGTTTGATATGTTGGTTAACTTCCATAAATTTTATATTGGCTGAGAGAGATTTAAAAGCTCCCATTTTAGAGATGAGCGAAGGAATCCTCAGGAGAGCTATACATTTATTTAAACTTGTTGCAATATTCACTAACAAATTCTAAATATTAAAGAAGTTTCTGCTCTGCTGGTCCACACTGTCACTAGCCACTCCCAACATATTGTGATGTCTGGCCAAACTCCGGAAGTGCTGGAAATCAGAGCAGAGAATCTAGTTTGCTGCCAAAGGACCAAATGCCCACTTACACTGGTAGATCTATTTGCTTCAAAAAAAGTAAGGACCTAACAAGTTCTTCCAGAGACTATAATCTTCACACAAAAATTCTTTAAGCATGGCAACAGGCCTTTATCTCTATCAGGAATATTGACATTTCTATCTGTATTTTTTACTATGCTGAAATGTTTAGATAGTCAACTTTCTGTGTCTCTGGATTTACTCCTAATCATTTATTTCTACAGCATGTGGAAAGCTCAGGGGCTGGTGTCATATCATAACCTACGAAGAATTGAGTGAGTTCCTGGGAATTCTATACTCCACTGCTCAGGGCCATCCATCCTTAATGGATATTTAGTATGGGGTTATAAAAACTCATCTTTGCCCGAAGGAAGGACAAACTTAAGTGTACTCTACAGTGTAACAAGACCTGATTCAGTCTGGGACTTCAGGAAATTATAGCCTTAATAACTGGCTTGTCCTTTTTTCCTAGCCTGCTTCACCAAACTTCTCATCCTGTTTTCTCTTTACTAAAACATGCCTTTGCTAACACATTTATATTAAAATCCTGAGCTTAGTATCTCTCTCTGAAAAATGACAGCCATAATTCACTAACTCCTCTTTGATACTAATGTCATATTAGATAGACATCCAAGTCTTCATCCAATTGACACATAATTTATGAAGGAAAATCAACGAACCTGTCAACAAATGCATGATGAAGAAGAAAAATGGGATCGTTGGCTGATCCTTGTACTTGGGACATGGTTCCATTCATATAGATGTGCAAGGCATTGTGCATGCTGCTTTGTGAGGCATCTGCTATCCCGGTAACTGGGCTAGCAAACCCTGTTGGGGACAAGTAGATCAAAATACACTTAGTTTATGCAATAAAAGTCTAAGTAACTATTTTAAATGGCTTACAACAACAAAGGAAAGTCTGATTAAAGTAAAATCAATACGCCTTGATATATGTTAGTGATAAACGATAGAAAAAAGTAAAAAGAAGAATTTGTAATTGGTCTGTGAATAAACTCAGGAAATCTTTGATTGCTCTAAAAAATAAATAAAATAAAATCAATACAAAAATTAATTGTGTTTTGGGATTCTTTACATTCTCCATACCCACTGAATATTGGACAGATCTCTGTTGGAAAAGAGTGATGTTAATTTGGGTACAATTAATGGATGAACCAGAGGGAACAGGCTGAACCAATTTGTGCTCTCCTTTGCTGCTTCAATGTATTATCCCTCATTTTGACATCTGGGTGCACAGAAAGCACAAAATTTGTGAACTGCCATATTGCAATTTATCTTTGATAATCCTGGGGCCAGCAATCACATGTGTTTAACTCTGTAAAGGATTCATCACACAGTTAATTAAATTTATTCTTAAAGACCAGATCAAGTCCTGATTTCTCTGGAAGCTCCCCAAGGGCATACAGTTTTTTCCTCACTGGATTTTCTTGTATATAATAACTTTTGCAAATGATATACATAGCATTTACCGGTCAGGCATTTTCAAAGAGTTTGACACAGTGTCGTATAATATTCAGAATGATCACCTCAATTAGGTATGTACATTATCACAGATTTGAAAAATACTTAGAGAGGGCAAGGAGCCTGTGAAAGGTTAAACCAATGAGTAGGGACTAGATGTTCAACAATCCCTGCTTTATTATGCAGCTTAATCTCTTAAATGCAATGGGTTGCTGCTGTTCTACATAGCAATACATCACATATCACCGAGGGCAGCATTCTTACAACAGTGGCCTTCATATTTTTATCTTTGTGTAGCACTACATAAAATTTTCCTAACAGCACTTTATGTGTGCTCTCACATGCTTTCAAGTAGTTTCCAAATTATTTTAACCATAATTATAAATAATTTCATAAGGCACTATTCAAGGACACTGCAAGTTGTGTGTTTTGAAAAATTCTAATGTAACTCTAAGAATGTAAACACCTTAATGACTTGATGCTCATCATCACCCATGCCAAAACTGCTTTAGCAGATTCTTATTACTTGGCAGTGTGAGCTGTCTTTCTTTTACACTTGACTTAATGTTTGTGTTTTCTTTTCCAAAAAATTATACCTGTTATATATTTTAGGATGTATTTTAGAAATAATTGAGGAGATAATGATCTAAGTCTAAAAACTTTTAGTTAGACAAGAAGAATAAGCTCAGGATATCTCTCACATAATGTAGTGGTGATAGTTGATACAAATGTATAAAATACTAAAAAATTGGTGAAAAGCTATATTTTAAATGTTCTCACCCACAAGATGATGTTTATAAAACAATAATACATTGGTTAATTAGTCCTGTTACTTATTTCCTTATGAGTACATAAGCCAACATATCATGCTATATGCCATAAATCTAAATAATTTTCTCGCTTAAAAATTAATACCTCATTGTAACAAAGGCAAGTATATAAGGTAAATTCATTTAAAATAATTTTATGTAAACACTTTAATAGCAATAAAAATGTCAGTATAACACTACCAATTAAAACCACATAAATATTTTACAAAATAATTTAAAAATGTAAGCAAAATTTTATTGAATATGTATTTCTTAGTGAGAATGGTTAAAATGGTTAGAATTAATTCAGATATGTCAGGATGGCCAGGTATGGTGGCTCAAGCCTGTAATCCCAGCACTCGGGGGGCAGAGGCAGGACGATTCCTGACTTAAAGTCTTGCCTGGGCTATGTAGTGAGTTCAGAGCCAGCCTGAACTACAAAGTGAAACTCTGTCTCAAAAAAACAGAAAAACAAACAAAACCTACCAGGATGAATAACTTGTGTTAGAAGGATAGAAATCAATCAAAACTCTGTTCAAAATTAGAAAAACATACTGAGAAAGTGTTTTTAGAATAAAAACATGAGAATAAGATGATTTTTTATGAGCATTTTACTTGGTTATTTCAAATGCTTTTGAGTAAAATATTTTCAAAATGATATAATCCAGGATAATAATTAGCCTTCAAAACCTAATCCATCAGCCACAATTCAACCCAGAATTCTCTAGTGAAAACAATATTATATTTTATGAATTTATTTGTAAACTGTCCAACTGATGAGAAGTCATTAAACTCATCCATTTGACAATGTGAGCGCTAGTAATTTTGAGTTCCCTGTATTTTTGGCCCCCTGGAAGTTTTTAACCCTTCAAGGTGTATACTATACTGAAAATGTATATACTTTTTTTGGTAAAGTTTGGAAAAGGGAGATTGTGAAAGGGAAAGTGATGAAAGAGGACATTTAGGAATCCAAATCACATTTATTTTAGAAAAAGCAAAGTTTGGTTTTATTTTCCAACTCAAAATGTCAGTCTTTCATGTCTCTATAGTTTAAAGGCAAAGAAATGTAAGAGAAAGCAAAATCTTTTCTTTCTTTATCCAGAAGGTCAGGAATAGGAAACATACATTTTTCATGTATAAAACCTTCATAAGACACCTTTGGAGACATCTATATTTGTTCTTCTCAAGTAACAAAATAGAGAAAATGCAGTAGATTCAAACTATAAAAATATGAAGAAATTTTAATTCTTCAAATGATTCATATTTTTGGTTGGTGAAATTACCTCTATGAAAAAGATAAATGATTATACCAGTGTCAGTTGCTATGATCTTATTTCTCTTCTGGAAGAAGTCTAGGTATTGAACAATAATAACTACTACACCCAGATTTTCAAATATCTTTCATGGATGTAATCTCATTTGAATCTTAGGGCTACTTGTTAAAATATAATTCCTCCAGTTTAGAGATGAGAAAACTGAAGTTTATAGAATGTAAATACAATTTCTAATTCAAATTAGTAATTGGAGAATCAATGAATTGAACATAATTCAGACTGGATCTAGAACCTGTGTGTGTGCTCTTTTCTCTTCAGCAGAACTGAATAATGTCTGCACGAAGTTTCTGACACACCAGGGAAAATTATTTTTCTATATTCCTTAAATAAATCCGTGGACTTGCCATTTTCAAAATCCATCAAGTTATACAGAAAAGTGCACAGTGTGTTATTGTCTTTTCTTATTCAGAGTTTTTCCATGGATAGAAAATCTAATAAGCCAGGAGGGATCTTGTTAATAGTTGCAAACGCCAAAATGGGTCAAGACTCTGTACAGGGAAGGGACAACACCCACGTTATCCAGGATTGAGCCTGTTTGTGTGCTACATTTCTGTGGGAAATTTATAAACATGCTTTCAGATGGATGTGAATGAGAAATTTCACTTTGCTGTTCCATCTTGTTTTTTTGTTTTTGTTTTTGTTTTTCTTTCATTTCTTCAGCAACACTGCTCTGGAGACTTTCTGATCATGTGGGGTTTTTACTTATTTGTTTGTTTGTTTTAAAATACTGTTGCTCATCTCTGATACCTGGAGACTTAGATTTAATTAGTATAAAATAGAACTCAGGCACTTAAAGTTTTAAAACACCCCAAGTGATTCTTATGTGTAACCAGGGTTGAAATTCACTGAGTTTGACTAAATGGCTGTTCACCTCCTCAATGTGAACTTGTGCTGCAAAAACTTTGTCTGAATAGATTATTTCTTACATGAAAAATTTTCCTCTCCTGTTTTGAATGAAAAACAAAAAGATCTCATACCACAAACTTATGCTGTGAAATATTTTATAATTAACTTATAATCTGCTTCCATGAAAATAACATTAAAAACTGAACAATTTTTATATGACAGACACTGACTAGGTATTTTCATAAATATTGGAAAATATTGAATTAGGTATCCTTTCTAGGAGGATGTGTTATATATGTGACACTTTAATTATGCCTGGTAGACTTGGGATGTGAAAAGATACATACTTAAGTCTTCAGGAGAACAGAACACATTTAATATAATTTGATTTGAATTCTATTTTTAATTTACTTTCAATATGTGATATGATTCAGAGGTAGACTTAGAGAAAAATCAAATATAGCAAAAATGTGTATCAGTGCATCTAAAGACTCAAAGGACTCTTAGACACTTTGGTTATACTTGTACTAGTTTACTCTCCTATTGCACAATTTAACTGAGGAAAAATAGTGTACAGTTTCAGAAGCACACAATGAAGTTAGGAGACTGTATTTAATGACTGAACGTTTTTTAAAGATGCATAATTTAAACTACTTATGTCAGAATATAGAATTGGATATCAGGAAATATCTTCATTTTAAGCAAATTATTAGATATACTAGAAAGATTAACTTTCAATTTCCTTTTTTCGCAAGTGCTAATGCTATACCTATAGATGTAATTAATTACTGTTTTTTATTAGAAAATACTTTTAGTTTGACTTGGAACAGTCCTTCAGCTGTGAAGAGCCAATGAATCAAACGTTTTAGTGTGTGATTGTTTCTTATCATACAAACTGTTTTGTAAAACGGCTGTAATCACAGGTGGTTTATAAATTTGTGATCTCAGAGCCCACAGCAATTGCTAGAAATTCAAATGCTGTAGCTCTCACAGAAAGTTTCTGAATCAATAAGTGGGTGAAACTCACTAACAAAATCTTTTGCTAACAAATCTTTCAGATGACTGTAATGCACTTCCAGGTTTGAGAATCACTGCTATGATTAGTTTCATTTTGTACAAAGACATTGGGAACTAGCTCATCATTAGTCATGGCCATAGGTCTAGCAACTCAGCAAAGTAATTAAACATATTCCCCTAAATTATTTATAATTGTTTATTATTGTAAGCATCATACTAATTTCTCCATTTGGTAACTTCATTGTTTGCATCTGTGTAATAATTTTCTTCAGATGAACATTATGGGCATGGTCTGTACAAAACTATATATTTGCCTCATTAACAATTAATTTTTTTGCTAGATTTCAAAAGTGTGATTGTGATGTGTATATATAATTTACCAATAAAGATTCAAATTTTTTTAAAGTTTTTTTTTTAAGTCATCCTAAGTAGAAAGTACTACAATAGTACTCTTTGCTTCATGGATATAAAGTTGAGTTTGGATTAATACTTTGATGAAATGAATCATATCCACAGGAGGTGTCTAGTCAATGCCAATGTTTAGGATTTTGTTTCTACACAGCGGTGGGTGGATATTGTGCATTGGCACATAGAATAATAAGCTTCTTTAATGACCTCTCACTGTTATGAAGTGAGAACTGTCCTAAGTAAATTACAAATACTAGCTTATATAGTCTACAATACACAAGGTAGATGTTGAGGTTACCCTGGTTTTGTACATGAAAGGGCTTCAGATAGAGGCAGTTAAATTCACCAGAAGTCAGCCGGCTGGTGAGCAATAGCATAAATATTTAAAAGCAGCTATTATAATCTGACATTTAGAAACTGTTCTCTGCTACCTTTAAAACCTGTTCTTTCTACTTGATTCTTGAGGACACAGCTCCTCTTGGCAATGCTTAGATTTTACTACCTGTTAGCTATATGACCTTGCAAAGTTACTTGTATTCTAATCTATAATAAGTGCATCATAACAAATATGATACAAAGATTTTGAGATAAATAATTAAAATAATAAATGTGAAGGGTACTTAGCAACTTTAAACACAATATAGGGTAATATAAATGTCTGCAGTTCTTAATTACAGTAAGTGCCCAGGAAATTGTCAACTGTTTTCTAAAGATAGCGGAATTTATAAATTTCTCTCTTTTCTTCTTTGTATTTTACCTGACCAACTCACCTTTGAAGATGTCCAATTCTTTATGAGAGTTTTCCTGACAGCAAACACTTGATTAGGTTCCATATTGTAAGGACATGTATAGTTACCTCTTTTAAATGATTTCTTTCATTTGAATTATAATTACTTATGAGTTAGTTTTTAATAAAAACGTGCTTCAAGAAAGCTTGATTGGTGTCATATTCACTGGTTATTTTTAGTGTGTGATAAAGTACAAAAATACATTCTACATGCTCTATAAACTTTTTTTTTTTTTGCTTTTGAGACAGGGTCTTGCTTTGTAGTTCAGGCTGGCCCTGAGCTCACTATGGTGCCCAGACAAGGCGCCGCGAACTTAGCAATCCTCCCGTCTCTGCCTCCCGAGTGCTGGGATTACAGGCGTGAACCACCAGGTCTGGCATTGTGGTATGCGGTGTTGATTGTTGGTGGGCGTGTCTCCATGCCCAGCATTATATGTGGTTACCAGGGATCGAACTCAGGACCTTGCGCTTGCAAGGCAGGCACCGGAACCACTGAGCTAACGCTCCGGCCCGCTCTATAAACTTTTTATGAATAAAAATAAGTATTTCTGTTGTTTTCAGAAAAAGTATGCAATACCAGTTGTTAACATAATTTTAAAACCACTTAAGCTAATGTTTTTGGGAACATTTCCATATACTTTAAGGTATGTGACTTTGAATAAGTAAGATGAACCATGTCTGTGTATATTGTCTTTATAGTTTCTATCTTATTGGCAATTCTCTCAACAGCTTCCTGATGACATAATTAATTCCTTAATAGAGGAAAGCTGGAGAAACTTCTATGAAAAATACTTGTAGTCTTTTTCCAGCATGAATCTACTGCGTGGAAAATAGGATAACAAAGGAAAACATTGCATCAAGAAAGCAATAGTGACAGAAAACAATCTTTTCAGAGCTGAGAACTCAGGCTTCAATGTAAACGCAGCAGCCTATGCCAAAGTTAAAGCCCCCAGCGATGTCTGGACCTTAGAATGGAAAAACAATATAACACAAAGTAAGCAAGAGCAATGAAAAGACCAGAAAATGCTAGCACACATTATTCAAGGTGTTTGTGGAAACTATTTCTCACAAATTTATTATGCTAAACAAAATTTGCATTTGGGTGTGGCTCTGTGGATGAATCACGGAATGGAATATGGACAGAAGGATGGGGGGTTGTCAGTGGTTTGATCCATAAATTTCTCCTGGACAAGCCTGCATACATTTCCTTCTGTCTTCCAGGAAGATAAAGAAAATTTATCAAAGAATAGGAGGATAACAGAATCTATCACATGGCCATGTGGAAGGTCACTCACTAAATAGAATTTCCAAATTGATCTTTGGCTTTGTGAGCAAGAAATCAATTTTGACTGGGCCAGGTCATTACTATTTCCAAGTTTGTTTTCCACAACTTGTACTACTACTTACTCTAAGACATTCCATCTTCTTAAATTAAACAATAAATGCTTACAAGTAATAAGTTGAAAGGTCAGGCATGAAAGGTTTTTAAATATTTCATTTACCACTGCAGAGTCAATTTTGTTTTATACAAAATTTAGAAGACAAAACACCAGAGTAGCAGTATTTGCTTTTTATTTTGTATATATCATAAAACACTGGAAAAAGATTTTGGCAAATATTGATTTTTAAAAACACTATTCATTCTCTTTTTCTAAATGAGCTATATCTGTCTGGACACATTGCTGCTAGATGGAAGACTCATTCTTTTATAAAAAAAAGACACGAAAATAAAAACCAACTGCTAATACAGTATCTAAATTAACAAACATTGAACAAACATGGAATTTAGGAATGATTTTGAGAATACTGGTTCCTTTCAACTTCATTCAATAGTTTGGAAAGTAGTAGCCTTAGATCTTCTCTATATTTCATTTAAAATTTAGCATAGAAAACATTAGGATCTTGGCCTTTCTTTGTTGGTAAGAAAAAAGAGGTAATTTTCTCTTTTAATGAAAGAACTAATTTAATGCAAACCTACTTGGAAAGTGATACAGTTTACATACTTGTTTGAATTCCCTACTTGTTACAGGAATTCCCTATATGTTAGAGGAAGAACTTTTTTTTTTTTTTTTTTTGAGACAGGGTCTAACTTTGTAGTTCAGGCTGGCCCTGAGCTCACTATGTAGCCCAGGCAAGCCTTGAACTCAGCAGTCCTCCTGCCTCTGCCTCCCGAGTGCTGGGATTACAGGCATGAGCCACCACACTTGGCACTGTGATATGTGGCATTGATTGCTGGTGGGCGTGAGTCACCACACCCAGCATTGTATGTGGTTACCGGGATCGAACTCAGGACCTTGTGCTTGCAAGGCAGGTGCCAGAACCACTGAGCTAAATCTCCGGCCTGGAAGAACTTTTTAAAAAGGGGAAAAGGTAACAGCTTGAATAAAATTCATAGAGGCAGTTCTTAATTGAGTGGCACAGACCGTCTCTCATACTCAAATAATAATATAATAATAACTTTGCCGAGAATGGTGCTTTAGCTTAATCAATAAAAAATGTCATTGCACTGTTTTTATCATGGAATAACACAGAAGAAGTGAAGATATTTGACTGCTAAGAATGGTGCTTTAGCTTAATCAATAAAAAATGTCATTGCACTGTTTTGAGCATGGAATAACACATAAGAAGTGAAAATATTTGACACATTGAGATTTTTATTGTTATTGTACAATCAAGATAGTTTCCTAATCAGAATGTCAATATGATTGGCAAGGTAATAATGTTGAGAAATTAAGTAATCCAGACTCACAGTGAGATTTATGGTTTTGGATGAACAATGTCTCAAAACCTACTGCCTCTCTTCTGAATCAGCATTCCCCAACCTACACAACTTTATGGATCCCCAGAATTAGTGAGTTTCCACTTACTAAGATATGTTGCCTCACTTAATCCTCTCTTTGGTAATCTGGCCTACATCCCTCAAAATTTATTGTTTGAATCTGTGTAAACATTTTTTATTAGAAATCCTTTACACTGATAGACTGAAAACTTGATCATTCTTTGAGACTTTTTTTTGGGTTCTCCAGTTGGCCTTTCTTTGAAAATACTGTGTTCATTTTAAAACTTTGTTCAAAATTCCAAATTTTTAAGTTCTCTCAGCAAAGCCCAGAGCTCTTTTCTGATTCTTCAGATTGTCTTGAGGAATCCTAGCAGAATGTTTGAATGCTTGAATTCTGAATCTTTAGGAGTAAATGTAAAAGGGGACTGAACTTAAGTCATAAATACGTAGCATCAATGGATACTAAGTGTAGGAGAAAATTGTAGTGGGTATTTGTAGTTTTAAGTAAACCTCTCCAATGTAAATAGTCATTGATAGGAAAAAGGAAAAGGTAATTAGTGGGAAAATGGAACTGTACCTAGAGCTGGACAAGTGATAAAATTTAACATTATAATGTATGACAGATGGTTATTTTTTCTTCCAGATGTGATGTCCTCTGAGAAAGACATAATGTCCCTTACATAGATTTCTGTCTAACTATTCACTTCCTGGATTCAATCATCAGGAAGTACCAGGCAAACTCAAAATGAAGAATTTTATTTTAACATGGATTGTGGAGTCAGGATTTTCCAAAAATGTAAATTTCATAAAAATGTACATCATAAAAGATCATTGGAATATTTTATATTAAAGGAGATTTAAAAGTGTACTGTATAAGGATACTGATACTAGCATTTTGGGTATTATTATCAATCCCTGTAAAAAATCCAACTGGACAAAATTAATCCTTCCAGAGAGTGACTGTGTAACTTGGCACAAAGACTTTGAAACTCCTTCACAATATGAGTTGCCTTCTTATATTATAGTGAGAAACCAAATTAGTATCATCCACTCCCAAGAAGCTCGAAATCTAGTTTGTGTTTTGAGTACAGTGAAGAGAACTTGGATTTTGATATTTGTGAAAATAAAGGTACCTTTCAATGTATTCCTGCATGCAGCTTTAGCTCAACTCACATAATGACTGATGATAGGGAAAGTAATTTCTCTGATCCTGTTTCTCTCCAGTCTTTTCCAGAGGTTGTGAGAACAAAGTGAGCTATTGCCATGCTAAGTGTCTGGCTTAGTGCTTTGTATGTAGTGATTATGAACAAAAATCATTGATATTATTATAACAGGATAAACATAATTTATCTTTTTTTTTTTGAGACAGGTTCTCATGATGTCATCCAGCCTGGTCTTGAACTTACTATGTAGCCCAGGCTGGCCTTGAACTCATGTCAATCTTCTTGCCTCCATCTCCCCAGTTCTGGGATTACAGGCATGTGTCTGCATACCTGGTATAATTTCTTTTTTAACAGCTGACACCAGAATTTCTCTTTGGTAGGGAACTTTCCTTGTTTGAATTACTTTTGGGTGTAAGGATTTAGGATTATGGTTTGGAATGAGCAGAAAAAGGAATGAGATAGTAGACCTGCAAACGTTAGGGTACAAAACAACAAACAAAAAAATTAAAGAGGAAGAGTAAGGAAGAAAGGAAGGTTTGTCTACATGGTATGGGACCAAAGGTCTTTATGAACATAGGTTGTCTGGTGTTAGATTTAACCTGTGTACCTTGCCACTAGCTAGCCCTTTGTTTTCCTTCCTCTTAACTCTGTAATTTGGAAGAATTTTTTTGTTTTTTGCAGGTAGAATTTTTTTCCTAATGCAAATTTAGGTGAGTCAAGGTTTGTACTATGCAGAGAAGGATAAAAAAATATTGAAAGGAAGAATCCAGCAATACTGAGAAATATGTATGAAAATTTACATTGGATTTAGAAAATCCACAGAAGTTTTTGTGACACACAGAAATCTCGAACAATAGTGGTGGCTGGGGTTGGTTTGATGTGGAACTCTGTCCTTACTAGGCTATAGTTAAGAGAGTGGACTTTCTTCTAAGAACCCATTGTCTAAAATGTTTTAAACCATATAAAAAAGCTACAGATATCTATAATTTCATAGTATGAAAAGCTTTGAAATAGGACTTGTACCAATGCTTTCATTACTGCCAGGCTGCCTATTGTCTCTGTTAATTCCCATGGCGGGTACATTCATTCATAACTTTGCTGAGGCGATATTAATGTGATAGATTCTGTGTGCCACCAGATTTGCTGGGTCAACACCAGCACTGTCAACACAGGTATAGTCAGCACATATTTTGCATCAGCTCAAACAATTCTGAATTCTCAAAGACCTCTTGGTCTAGGGGTTTGGATAGGAGATTTTAAACACAAAAAGAAGTGAGTGAAAGTAAAGACGTTACCTTCCAATGTATTTCTAAAGCTGAAATTGGCAGCTTTATCCATGGAACCAGATTCGTATTGGGTCAAACTCAAGCAAAATTCCACATCATCTGAAGAGGGGAGCCTCGGGGTCCTGGCTTTGTCGTGGCTTCCAGGGTTACGCAGGAGAGGTCCCTCTGGACTTCCATCACATAAAGCCTGGTGGCTGTTGTATTCCTCCAGTCGGCTGCAGATAATCTGCACAAACATTTTGTGTTAGAGGAAAAATTATCACTATGTATTAGTCAATGGGAAAAGGCAGGAAGGCTGGAAGTCATCCCTGCTATCTTCAGATTTGTAATCATCAGGAGGTCTGTATTTTAAAGTGAACTGTTAGTGAAGCAAGTCAACTTAAAACTTGCAGAATAAGCTATGGAATTTAATACCTAGAATAGGGTTCTAGGCTTTCATCTACCATTTACAAAAACGAGTTAAACTTTCTAGGCCCCATGTATCAAACTGTGATAAAAATAACTCCTTCATATAAATATTGATGAGAAAATTAATTCAAGTACTTGTTAATGATCTATTCTATATTAAGCCCTGTGTCTAGTTCCAAGGCTGTGGCTGATAGGCAATAAGGGCAATAGCTTCTCTTTAGATAAACTTGATAACACATGACACAGTCAGCAGTAAGATCTCAGTAAATAGATATTGATATTAATCCACATTGCATTCAGAATATCAAGGCTTTAGAATAGTTTCACTTCATGTTTTCCTATCATAAAATGCCCTTTGGTCATGGTAATGCTTTTTCTATTCAGAATAATATTCCTGATAATCTACTTTTGAAAGCATAGTAATTTCCCTAATTTCTTAATTTACCTAGAACTGATTTGACTTTTTTTTTTTGGAAAATCCTCAATTTAAAAATAATAATCCCTCACAGCTGCACATGAAAGTTTCTTAACACTGTGATATATGTGTCAGTTCATTTAAGTCACAAGGCTGAGTCAGTATTGACAATAAGTATCTGAAGTCGGGAGAAAGAAAACATGGAACTATTGTGTGAATGGTTTACTTTTAGCTCCATGAGAGCTGAAAGTAAAATCAAGCCCCAAAATTCTGGGCCCAAAAGAAGGTAGTAAACTCGGACCAGAATAAACCTCAAAGTCTGAATGTGGTGCCCTAAGTTTTTCCCTCATTTAACCGTATTTACCTCCTTAGAGACTCTATCTCAAAATCTAGTCATATTGGAAGTGAGGGCTTCATCGTATGAACGCAAAGTGGAGAGACTCGATGCATAGCCCTGGGGTAGAGGCCCCTGTGTTAAATAATCATGTGTCTATCACTCTCTGGGACTGGCAGCCCAGGGAGAAAGGGTGGCTGCTTCACCCTGTACCAAAATGAAAAGGTAGCCAGCTCTAAACCTCATGTTGCTTGAAGCGAATCCCTTATCAGGAATGGAGAATGAGAGTGGACTCTTCTTCCTTCCAGTTGCTCTGGCAGAGGCTAGAGTGGGGCAGGTTACTGTGGAGTTTCCACCGGAGGGTAGAGAATAGTAACTGGGGCTCAGAGCAGGAAAGCAAAGAAGTTGATGCAGAGGTTGCTGGAGTCACATGTGAGTTAAGGCCTGAGCCTTTAGTTGTCCTCTGATGTCTCCCCCCACCCCAATATTGAGAATTGAACACAAGGCCTTAGCACTTGGTTAAATGCTGAGTCATTTTATACTTTCTATTTCCCGTGTGAACTTGCTAATTAGCCCAGGCAGGGCTCCAACCTGTGAACCTCTTCTTGGCCTCCCAGAGTGCTGTCATTTTAAAATACAAATTCATAAATGTACTGCAGTACCCATTGGGAATAAGGGCACAGGAGAGTAAACCTGCTGCCAAACAGGTTAGGTAAAACTCTTGGAGACATTAAACACAATCTCTATAGCACGAGAACTAGCAGAGAATCAACAAATGAGATCTCATCCTACTAAAAAGATTCTGCACACCAAAAGAAACCACTGGTACCGCTAAAAGACAACCAACAACATGGGAAAAAAAATCTTTACTAGCTGTTTGTCGGGCAAAGGGCTACTATCTAGAATATATAAAAAACTTAAAACAAATCAGTCTCCCCAAGTTTAAAGACACAATTCAAAAATGGGCATCTGAAATGAACAAACACTTCTCAGAGCAGAAGTCAAAACAGCCAAGAAGCATATGAAGAAATTCTCAACATCACTGGTCATTCGAGAGATGCAGATGAAACAACACAGATTTCATCTCACTCCACAAAGAATGGCTGCTATTGTGAAATCAACCAGTAGCAAATGTCAAGGCTGCGGGTAGAAAGGAACCCTTCTCCACTGTTGGTGGGACTGTAGACTGGTACAACCATTGTGGAGATTCCTCAGAAAACTAGGATTAGAGGTCCCATTTGACCCTGCTATTCCCTTACTAGGAATATACCCAAAGGAATTAAAAGAATCATATTGTAAAGACATATGTACACCCATGTTCATAACAGCTCAGTTTGTGATAGCCTGATCTTGGTGGAGACACGCCCACCAATGATCAACACCACATACCACAATGCTGGACGTGGTGGCTCACGCCTGTCATCCCAGCACTCGGGAGGCAGAGACAGGAGGATTGCTGAGTTTGCAGCAGCTTGCCTGGGCACCATAGTGAACTCAGTGCCAGCCTGAACTACAAAGCGAGACCCTGTCTCAAAAGCAAAAAAAAAGAATGACAAGTTGCATTCATTTACATGCAAATGGAGACACCTGGAGGACACACTAATAAGTGAAATAAATAGATCTCAGATATGTAAATACCGTATCTTTTCTCTTGTTTGAGAACCTGTAGATGTAAATGAGTTCTAGAATGTATGATAGATTTTGTAAAATAGGAAATATTCAAAGGGAATGTGGTGGGGGAATGTAATGAGGGGAAAGAATAAATATGATTTAGAAAGAGAAAGAAATAGCAGGTATATAAGGGGTGGGGGGTTGTAGGTGGGTAGGAATGTGGGTAAAAATGAGAATTAACTTGTGTCATACACTGGTTCAGATTCCCCAATGTTTAGTGTGATTGTGAGCTGTATATAAAATGTACTAATAAAGAATTCAATTTTTAAAAAATACAAGTTCATAGATAAAAGTATTAAGAATATTAAGGCCCATATGACAGTTTATTTAATCTTGAATATGGAGTCTACTGCTGAGCAAAGAGGGTTGTACAAGAGTTGTAGGTGTCCAGGAAGCTGGGCCTGGCTCTGAACTTGGATAATGCCTCCTTTTCTGTATTTCCATTTTCTATCCTTCAGCTATGTTAAATGATTTCATGGCTGAGATTCCAACTACATTGATAGAGATTCTCAAATTCCTGCCTCCAATGCAAAACTATTCCTTAGTACTCTGAATATATATTCAGAGTAGATATATGCATATTTCATAAAGTATATATACATATATACTAATATCTGACTTGATATTGCAATATTGTCTTATATGTATCACAAATATAACACCTAAAATGAAAAACTAATTGTTTCTTTTCATGTCAACCATCCTGCAGTTTATCTAGAAATATACGAATCATGTACAAGTATATGAATCATGTACAAAATCAGTGAATTTTATTTTATGCTCAATTCTACTTTGACTTTTACCTTGGATCCATCAGCCAAGAATATTATCATTCTTCCTTCCAAACATGTCACTAATCTGGTTTCGTTTGCTGGCTTCATTCTTCATTTGCTGACTACCTGCACGGGTCTGCTGCTGACCTAAGACTACCTGCTGTTTCTTGGGCACTGCTTGTGCTTCCTCATTCCATGACTCTGTGTGTCTCTAAGCCTGCTCATTTCTTGGCATGTGTCAATATACTATTCTTTAAGGCCAAGATAAATAATTTGTGAAAACAGACATTGTTGTCTTTGAGTGTAAAAGAACATTAGGAATCAATCAAATTATTTTATGCAGGTTGATCATTTCTAATTAGAAAGTACAAAATATAAAACGCTCCAAAATTCAAAATGTTTTTATGCTAGCATGATGCCACAAATGGAAGATTCCACCCCTGACTTCCTGGGACACTAATGTGACAAATTCACATACCATCAAAATATAAGTGCACTGAAAGTATTGTGTAGTTATGTTACAATATTGTGAAGATAACTTTATTTACCTTAAGGCTATATGTATATGATATAAATGAAAGATACATGAATTTTGTGTTTAATTGAATCTCACTCATACACTTATAAAAACCAAAATTCACAACATTGTGGATTTCTATTACATTATCCCTACTTTAAGGGTAAAGAAGCAGCCCAAGTATGGAAAGGCACATCGGACAAGTACAGGTCTGTGATATTAATAATTACCTTATGGACAACAAGTAAGACACATGGAATAATATTTTCAAAATGAAGGGTTTCTTGGTAACTGCATCATATTTGAAAATAATCGAGACTATTCTACTGGTCTCCCACCTCAGTGAGTTTGTAACCCATAAGAATACAAAAGAAAATTAAAGTATCAGTAAAAAGAATGGAACAGGGCCAGAGGGTTAGCTCAGTGGTTCCGGCATCTGCCTCGCAAACGCAAGGTCCTGAGTTCAATCCCCGGTAACCACATACAATGCTGGGCGTGGAGACTCACACCCACCAGCAATCAACACCGTTTACCACAGTGCCGGGCGTGGTGGCTCATGCCTGGAAATCCCAGCACTCAGGAGGCAGAGACAGGAGGATTGCTGAGTTCCAGGCTTGCCTGGACTACATAGTGAGTTCAGAGCCAGCCTGAACTACAAAGCGAGACCCTGTCTCAAAAAAAAAAAAAGAATTGAACAAGGGATGTCTTTTACCATGTTAACAACTGCCAGAGAGAAGTTGCTTTTAACTTGGTCATTGAGACACAATTTGTGAATTGAAGGATTGTGTAGTAGAAAAGAATAAGGCTCCCGATTCAGTTAGAGGTCCACTTCAGTTCTGGTTTATTTACTATGTGGCAATGAACATGATTTTACGCATGCTAAGTCTCAGTTTTCTCAATTGAATGATGATGTATTCTGTTCAAAGGAACTCTTCAACAAATAGTGTTTGATTCAGTGGATATCAGTTTCTGGATTTCTCAAACACTGAGACATTCATAATCTTTCTTTCCATATATAGTGAGTAACTTGTCTTAATGATGTAGGGCACCAAGTAATTCAAATAAGAGGAATAAATCAAGTAATGTAAGCAAGATATTATCACTTTGAAAACATGAGTTCATGTTCTCTAAAACCAAAGAATGAATTCTAGAAACAACAGAGGTTAAGAGTAGGAAGAATCTACTAAGAAAAAGACAATTTTTGTCTAAGAGAGACAGAAAGGGCACCAGAAAATGGGTTGCTTGTCCTTCCCACTTCTTCAAGGTGTTTTACTGACCCAGCCCCCACAGTGAGGCAGGTACAAGATGGGATAAAACAATAGTCAACTAATAAGACTACAAGTGTCATCATTTAGGTAAAATTGATCCAATGGGAAATCACGAGGTGGAACAAAACTGATCAAACAGTAAGATTACAAGTATAGTCATTTAGGGAATTTTGATTAAATGGGAATCAAATGGCAGAAACTAGTAACAAAGAATAAAGATTTCCCCAGAAGAAATAGGCTGGAAAGGTTTTGGTCCCCAATTAAGGTGACTGATATCTGTTTAGAATACCAGGTGCTGCTATTCATCCCTACCGGAAGTATGGGTGTAGTTTTCCCTTTCTAAATCTTGTCCTTTCAGTAAAACTGTCTCTATTGTTTTCTGTGCTGATGCTCTGGTCTTGCCTAACTGCCTTATAACATTTTCAAGATAGCTTAGTTGTCTACAGTATTAACAATATGTAACATGTAGAGTTAAAACGGGAGCACTAAAACATAGATTCCCAGATTCCCAAGGTAAAGGCACTACATTTATTTCCCTGTTGGTGGCTTAGAAATGACTAAAAAAAGCTAACCTGACTTTTACTGACTTTAATAGGTTGAATGTCTTTATAATTTTCATTAAGTAGACACCACAGTAGGTCCATATACAAATCATTTTCATTCATCTTTGAACAACAAACTTCAGGATATTTTAAAAAATTCTTTTGCCTGGGAGACAACTGTAGCAGACTTGGTTCAGTTAGAGAGACTGAATGGAATTATTTTTGCTGAAATGGCTGGAGATATTAGTAACAAGAAAAAAACCACATTACTTCCAGAAATTATTGGAAGACTAAATTATGAACTATTGTCATATTTTATACAGAACAATAGGCAGAATAGGAGAAGTCATTAGCATACTGACTACTCAAGCTCTCTGCTTTTGTCTATAAGTGGGGATCATAGTAAACTTTTATAAAGGATAAAATAATGTAACGTAAAACACATAGTAGAGTTCTTGCTCTAGAGTGTTTAATAATGGCAATTTTAATTATTTTGACTACCTGATCAAGTATCAAATTATTTTTAATTGTACACCTGTAACACTGAATAGTCCTTATTAGAATTATTAACTTTGTCATATTATTTTATAGTATATTATTATATTACTTTCCATATATGGAACTCAGTGTGTCAGATACTAAGCAATCATTTTACATGAATAGATTTCATTAGATCCCCTTATAATATATTAAGCTATGACATTCTGATTTTAGAGATAAAAATGTTTTCTGAAGGAAAAAATATCAAAACAAAGCTTTGGTAGATGGCAAGACAGAAGAGGATGTGAAATAGTAAATATTCAAAGGGAAATGGGGTTTAGGAGTAAACAAGGAAGGAAAAGAAAAAACTGATGGTAAACAATATAAAGAATATAAAAATATAAAATATAAAAATAAAAATATAAAAAATATATAGTGGCAGGGGGTTGCAGGGTGGGTAGGGGAAGGGAAAAATGAGAATTAAGTTTCATATACTGGTACAACTTCTCAGTGTGGAGTGTAATTATGATGTGTATATATAAAATGTGCAAATAAATTAAATTTTTTAAAAAGTGGGGAAGGGAATGGGGAAAAATTAAGATATGTTATGTACAAGTACAAATTTCCTATGATAAATATGATCAATATGTATGAGAAATATATATTAATAAAATAAAGGTAATAAAATCTCAGAATAGAGCCTTTTAAAGAGGTAAATTATAAAAGTCTACTCAAATTTATGTGTATATATACATATAGACTATGTATATACTATATATATACATATGGACTATATATTTACTATATGTATATATATCTATATCTATCATTTATCTATACATATAAACTCAAAACACATAGTTTGTAGTACATTATATTGTTTTCCATTCCATTTAGCCTTCTTAACATGGAAAATGAGTACAAGTGGTCATTGTACCCCATTTTATGATGTTACAAAAATCCAAAGTTCAAAAATTTTAAATCAAGTATCTCCTATTATTGGGTAAATGGCCGAAGTTGAATCTGAGTGGCAGTCTTTTGATGACAATTCGGATCTTTCACTATTTTAACACGAGTGATCTATGACATATGCTTGGGGGGGATCAAGTGCCCTAAGTGAAAAGAATAGAAGGGAGACAGATGTTCCTGTTCCAAAAGACTAGTTAGCGAGTCTTTAAGTTTTAAGAAATAGCAATAAACTACTGGTTATCAGCAGCTTTCATGAGAAATGATTATATTAAGGAATTAGGGATTTATCTGAAAAAAGTAAGCCATATGACATTCCACAAAGTCTTTTTCATAAAGAAAAAAGAAGAGCTGTTATTTCACTGGGCTGTCGCCATGGTTACCTGAAACCCATGACTTTCTGCTGAAATGTACTGCTTTTCTTCCCACTGCTCAGTTCCATGTGATGTGCCTCCACCTGATGCGTGAACTCCTCAGCCGTGGTCACGTATGTCTGTCATGCAGGAAGTGGTTTTTCTCTTTATTTTGATTTACTGCAACAGGCTTCCCTCATACAATTTTTTTTGTTTTTTTTTTTTTAACTAGCTTATCTACTGGTTGTACAACATTGTATCTAAGCACCATTATTTTTAAAAATTTAAATGCTATTAAGCAAGCCTCTTTCTCCAAACGTAATGGAGTTGTCTAATTAATGTGAAGCATGCTTCTACTTCAAAAGCTTCTGACATTATACGAATGATTGAATAGTTGCACTAAAAAGACATTAATCATTAATATAAGCTTTCTAAGAAAACTAAGACTAATATTTAATTTTAAAACGTACTACTTTATTTTGTAGAAATCCTGCAAGTAAATGTTAATCTTATTTAAATAGCACCCTAATATATTGTGATCTGTATTGCGCTCTCTTTCAGTGCATGTTTACACATGCGTTTGTTCAGAAGACCAGAAAGAACTACGTAGATTTCCTTATTCCAGACTTTCAGCAGTGGTTGTATATTGATATTGCTGTGTTTTTCCCATTATGTTTCTAGCACTATAAAGTATGGTCTAAGATCCGACTCTATGTAGATTTTAATTTTTATCTATGTTAGCACCAGAGTGATTTTATCTACTACTAATGCATTAATAAAGACTAGTCCCTGTATATATTGTTATGCTGAACTTTGTGTTTATAAAGTATTTGAAAGTGGTTTCTATCTTGGAGTGTCTGACAGGCAGGTGGAAACATAAATTTGAAAATTGTTCATGTACTCAAGAGTTATCGGTGGTCTGATATAAATCTTCACAAAGCACAATAATGGTGTGTATAGGGGGAGGGGAGAATGCTATCTAAATAAGGGAGTTGGGTCATTAAAAGCATAACAGAATATTTTTATTATAACATAAATACAGAACATGTCACTGTTTTCATGTTGTATGGAGAACACAATTTTTTTTTTTTTTTTTGAGACAGGGTCTCGCTTTGTAGTTCGGCCTGGCTCTGAGCTCACTATGTAGCCTAGGCAAGCTTCGAACTCAGCAGTCCTCTTGTCTCTGCCTCCCAAGTGCTGGGATTACAGGCGTGAGCCACCATGCCCATCACCGTGGTATGTGGTATTGATTGCTGGTAGGTGTGAGTCTCCACGCCCAGCATTATATGTGGTTACCGGGGATCGAACTCAGGACCTTGCGCTTGCGAGGCAGGCGCCGGAACCACTAATCCTCCGGCCCGAGAACACAAATTTTAAGGGAGTTAAACTGGCTATACGTAAATGATATATCCATGAATCAGCAATTTATTTAACTCTGAGCCTAAACAGCAGAATTTGATTGATGGAAATAGCAAGAGTCAGAACCACCTGGTTTCCCTCCTCAGATATGAGACCTTGGAAAAATTACCATTTTAGGCCTTTCAGTCTTTTTTTTTTAAAAATATAAAATGTAGGCACCCCACTGGGTATCACTGAAGGTTCTCAAATCATAGTTAATTAATGACATCAAATCTCTGAAAGCTTCATTTATGAGTCACATGAATAGATATTGAAAGGCCCCAAAATGCTTTGTATCAAAGCAGTCGTCAGTCTAGCTAACTGGGAAGGTATTAATGAACTAATTTATCCAAGAAGGAGTTTGAACTCATTTCACACAAAATAGGCTAGTCCTTAATTTGAGTATTCAGTTTAGGCAAAGGCTTGCAAATTAATGGTGTGTTTACTGCAGAAACTGTCTTTTCGTAAAGGGCAAATAAAGAGCTACCTAAACAATTTCCATGTTAATTACATCAGGGATACCCAGTGCTGGATGCACATTAGAATCACATGAGGAAATTTTGAAGGTAGAGAAATGCAAACTTCAGAGCAGACTCCCAGAAGTTAGATTTTTAAGCCTATGCAATTATTTTAGAATATATTATATAAGTTTCCTGATTTTGGTGCTGAGAACTATTTTTTTTTTTTAAACAGGGTCTCACTTTATAGTTCAGGCTGGCCCTGAGCTCACTATGAAGCCCAGGCAAGCCTCAAACTGATCAATCCTGCTACCTCTGCCTTCCAAGTGCTGGGGTTACAGGTGTAAGCCACTGCGCCCGGCACTGTGGTATGTGGTACTAATTGCTGGTGGACATGAGTCACCATGTCCGGTACTGTTATATGTGGCTACCAAGGATCGAACCAGGGACCTTGCGCTTGCTAGGCAGGTGCCAGAACCACTGAGCTAAATCTCCAGCCCGATGCTGAGAACTATTGAATAAAATCATTAAAAACAATTGATTTTAATTTGGGAAGGACTCTAACTAGAGAGATGTGTAAATAGAAATAGCCAACATGAGTCAGGTTTCACTGTTGCACATATCACGGATTATTCCTTGATCAGCTACATGGAAGACTGAGAGCAAATGTTCTTTGATGTAGCATTTTTATTTAAACCGTCATTTGTTTTTTTTTCTTCAAAGGACTTTCTCCGCCTTGTTTCCTTATTTTATCTTTAAAACCTATTCTTACACAGCACTTTAATAGCAGAACAAAGTTGGAATTAATATTGTAACAATTTCAGTCTACTGCCTACCCATCGGACCCAAGTTTTCTTTAGAAAGTATAAAATTGACTATGATCACAACAAGAACAAAAAGTAGAACAACAATAAATACATGATTAGGAAAAACTCAAATACAATATCTTCTGGTAATATGCACATTATGTAATAAAATAGCATTTAATTGTCTCCCTATGAAGCTTCAGTGTGTATGTAATGCTTTGTTTTCTTATTTGTTATTTATAGTTTGGATGATCCTTCAGCTTTTTGGGGTCAAGTGAAGCTACATAACTTTAAAAAAGCACCAAAACTGACTGAAAAGCCCACTTCCAAGCTCTTTCCAAAGGAAGTGTGTATTAGGCATAGGTATCTATTTAATTATTGGTATGAGACACTCCATAAAGGATAGATACAAAGCACATTAGAGGCTCTGAGCAGGAAACATTTCCTGCACGATATAGAGGAATAGCAGAGGAAGTTTATGAAATCTGCCCGAAGAAGTGACTGCTAAGGTTCCTGTCGTTCTCACATGTACATTCAGCTCATCTTACCTGCCAGGAGGAGAAGAAGGACGCTGGGCTGAGAAGGTTCGGGTTGGCAGGGTGGCGACCTCCCATGTACTCATCTGTGCAAATGTCACACTTTTCTGCATCCCGCCAGTCCCAGTATGGAATAGTGAAGTTCTCATCCCCTGTAAGCTTCCGGATTTCTTCTTCCCACAGAAGCAAGAAGAGTCTATGCCAAGGCAGAAAACCTGGTGCTTCATGGGCAAAATCAATGTCTCTCCAGATTTCAGATCCCCCAAGCAGGGTATCCCTCGACACGTAGTAATGCATCCAGACAAAGAGGTCGTAAATGCTAACATCATTGAACATGGGGATCGACGCATTCTTCATTTGCCCATATGTGCCAGTGGGAATGACATAGTCTGTGCTGATGGTATGCTTTGCTAAAATGAGGTAGGCGAGGAATTTATCCTTCTCCAGCATGCTCAGGTCGAAGATGTTTCTCCTCACCAAGACTCGTTTCTCAGTGCAGTTTGGTCCCCAGTATCCAAACTTGCAATTTCCACAGCTGAAACCCATGAAGTTGCCAGAACATTGGCAGGTTCTATTATAAAAGACAGAGGGCCAGGCCTCCCTGTCATCCACCCCTGTGAAGGGGAACTGAGGCCCAAATGATGCATTGGACAGAAGGACGTCCTCACAGGATCCTCTACCTGAAAGGTGGCCACAGGGACTCCCGTCCCCCCTCCATGGTGGGCAGCATTCCTTCTCTGTCAGGCTCTGAAGTGAGGCACAGGCTCGAGGGAAATGGCCAGTCGAGGCCTGGAAATGCCCCAGCAGGCAGAGCAAAACAGCCAGGAGCATTTTTCCTCCAGTGCTTACAAGCTCAGTTTAAGCCTGTTAATTGGAGCCACTGACTTCTTCTTCCAGCAACCCCTATAGTGACTATCACATGTTTTGGCTAAGTTGTATACGGCACTGCTCCACCCCTAACATCAGACGTCTCGGCTACCAGGTTCCATCCTGTGGAAAGCACATGACTAACTTCTTTGGCATTGGCATGCATCCCACAGTGGGATTGGCCTATGCTAAAGTGAGAAACACTGAACCACTAATACTTTAATTATCGCAATTACTACAATACTAACATTCCATAGTAATAATACTTGATTAAGCTCAGCTCATTACCCAGGAAACCATTGATGATTTAAATTTGGAAATTCAGATAGATCACTTCGATGGTCTGCTTCCTTCTGGGAACTTGTCTACTAAAACTCAAAAGCTCTCTGTCTTCCTCTAAGCTATAGTTACATTTTTCCACCCAGAAATACTGAAATCATAAAACTATTTGATATTTTTACAGTATTATTTTTGCAAAAGAATTCTTAATGAGTGAACAAATAATGAGTAAACATTTCTTTGATTTTTCTCAATTTTTCTAAGAGTTATATTCTTTATATGGTGCACTAAAAAATTAAAATACATGGCAAAAAATACTATTCATGTTTCTTTTGAACCGAATAGTGATAAATATATCAAACTTTCAGTAGAAAGATCAACTTTATCAACTTTATCAAATATATCAACTTTCAGTAGATAAATACCAAACTTTCAGTAGAAAAATATGTTTTTGTGTGTGAATTTAGGCTACTGGAAAAGATTACACAGTTTTAGCCACTAGTATGTGAGCGTTACTAAGGGAGCAGCCCTCAGGGACAACCTCAGAGGATGGGGATACACTGGAGAGACAAGGAACGGTGGAGATAATCCTTGCAGCGGGAAACTGTAGAGATGGGAACCGTTTTCATCTGCTTGGTTGGGCAATTAGATTCACATAGTTCCCAGTATTACAGGTAATTAAATCTGAGACCAATGCATAGAGGAATTTGAAGACCGACTAAAAGGTTTGAATTCAGGTAAGTCCTTTTGTGACCCGAAATGATAAAATGAAAAGGGTCAAAGAACAGCGGCTCCCGAGGCTTCCTCTCTTATCCTGCACCACACTTAGAGCCAGGCGGCCTTCTCAGACTAAAGAACAAGTGCAAGACAGTAGAAGTTTGAGGAAAACATCTAGTTCTGGGCCCTGAACACTGGTTTCTAAGGAAAGGCATCACTGTCTTGGTGATGCAGGAATGCCGGCCTGCGTGCTCGCTGCTCTACTTGCTGGAATTTTTCTCATTATAGAAAAATCCCGGGGCTTCTCCATAGGACTCTCGAGACCCAGCACAGCCTTTGCCCGCAGATACAGCAGCGTGTGGGTGTGGAGGAAGAGAAGGGAGGTTTCCATGGAAATGCTGCTCCTGGCAGGGCTCGGGAGTCATCACATGATCTCCAGGAGGCTTCTCTCATTTCTCCGCTTCTTTCAGAGCCAAAAAGAGATTAAAGGGAGGGCTCCTTTCCCTGGGGAGTCTTCTTTATTACTTGTAACCACGTGTGGCGTTTGGTAATTCTTCTCCATCCAGTTGCATACAGAATTCATCTTCTTATGTTCAATTTAATTAAGAATTTTGCCTCTCACTTGCCCCCATCAGACTTCCCAGTGAAGTAACTTAGGAAGCCTCCATCATGACTTCTGAGGAATTTTATGTCTGTTCTCCCAAGCTGATTTCCGTAATCTCCAGAGCCTGGTTAGACAAATGACTAGAATACACTTTTCCCTTTGGGCTTTCTTCGCAGACTTTGACTTCCTTTATCTATTAGTTTTTATTTTTCCTTAACAGAAGCCTCTCTCTGTGTTGACTGTGTGTATACTGTCTTACTGTCAGTACTGGGTCCTGAGATACACCTATGCTAGTTTCTCCTGGTCTCTCTCTCTCTCTCTCTCTCTCTCTCTCTCTCTCTCTCTCTCTCTCTCTCTCTCTCTCTCTGTGTATTAGGTATCTCCAGGTTACAGGATTTAAAAGTATCTTACTCTGGGTCATTATTGTACAATTTTACATGGAGTTAATGCCCTACTCTATGGACTAGAACTAGAAATTCAGCATATACTCTGCAAATATTTACTAGGCATCAACTATTAAGCATATACTGAGATATACATGCTGTGTAAATATAAGATGTCTTTTGAATTAATATTTCAATTTTATTAATTTGTGATAATACTTAAATTTTTCATGTTTAAAATAACATCTTTTTCTAGATCAAACGACTTTAAAGTTTCTGTAAAATAAGAAAGAACTATTAAGAAATATGATAGGGGGCCTACTTAGTCTCATGAAGGACAGCCCAAGATGGCTTTCTGGGAGAAGGGATACTTCCAGTGACAGCCCAAGCACTGGCCGAAGTGTGCCTGGTGAGGAGAACAGCGGGAATGGGAACCCTTCAGTCAGCCAGGGAGAAAGCTGGACAAGGACTCCAAGTCGCAGCGGCACAGCGCATCCAAGGATCCCAAGGACAGTGAGGGTGGGTATAGTGATACAACACAGAAGCATATGTATGAACCAGATCACAGTCTTCCAAGAGTTTCACACAGAGTTGTCATGCAAAAGCATGTGAAATCAAGACATTTTATCCAACCTCCTGAGATAAGGACAGATGTAAAAGTGTGAGAGAAAGTAAATTTAGAAATAGCTGTAAGGAAATTACTCAGGTAAACCAAGCAAGAAATGATGCTACTTGTCCAAAGTGATGAATCTTAAAATTCATACAAGTGAGTGGATCTAAGAGATACGTAGAGGATCATTTTAAGAGGAGTAAGAGGTGAAGAGGAAAGATATTCAGGGTCAACTCTTCGGTTTCTGCTTTTATGACATTAACTAAGATAAAGAATAGTGTAGGGTAAAACGATTGTACAAGTTACATATAGGTTGTTTTATATATATATATTTTTTGAGATTCAGAGTATGACTGACCCTCTATCTGTAATATTTACATTAGTAATTTGCTCATTTCCTAGTAGTGACCTGGTCAATATTTCTTTTTCCTCAGTCTTATTACTTATATTTGCTCTTTTTTGCTGATATTTTGGACACATTTTTTCCAGCTTTGCTTTTCAGACATATTTTACCAATTGTAACTGTAGCTTCTACTTGTCGAGAAAAAAACATAATTAACTCAGCATCAATAACTACCACTTATAAATAAATTTTACCACAGGAACAGGTAAATATTCTTTTTTGTTTTTGAGACAGGGTCTCACTTTGTAGTTCAGGCTGGCCCTGAGCTCACTAAGGTGCCCAGGCAAGCCGCCGCGAACTCAGCAATCCACCTGTCTCTGCCTCCCAAGTGCTGGGATTACAGGGGTGAGCCACCATGCCCAGCACTGTGGTATGTGGCATTGATTGCTGGTGGGCGTGAGTCTCTACACCCAGCATTGTATGTGGTTACCGGGGATTGAACTCAGGACCTTGCGCTTGCAAGGCAGGCGCCGGAACCACTGAGCTAACCTTCCAGCCCCAGGTAAATATTCTTAAACAAGACACAAAATATGACAAGCCAGCATGTTCCTATCACCAATCCCCAGTAGCTACATTTTTTTTTTTAAAAATGGCCCTTATTTCTTCTTATTTTAACAACTCACAATTTTTGATATATGTTTAAAGTAGCTACTGTAACATTTAGGTATATATAGCTGACACGTATGAGAACAAAAATATAACAACATCTAGGTAGTACATATCAACCAAAAGGAAAGAAAATTAACATCTTAGTATCAACTGATTTCAAATCTGTGTCCAATTTTATTATCTTCAATGTGTTTTTTCTTTCAAGATCTGAACAAGGCCCATGCATTGTGTTTGGTTGATATTATCATATAAATTATCTCTCATCTGTAAACTTCTTCCTTTTTAAGAAATGCAGTTTATTTCTGGCAGATGGTGTGATTTGCCTTGTAGAGTTACTTTCATTTCAAGGTTGATAATGTTTTTCCTTATAGATTTAGTAAGTTGTTTACATTTTCTATCATCTCATATAATTTCAGTAATAGAATCACTTAGTATTTTCTAGTTAGCAAGTAAATCTGGAGATTTGATTAAATTCAGGTTCAACTTTCTTATTGCTTTTGCTATGAAGTAGTTCAACAATGTACAGTTCTGCCTCGTGACCCTGTATGGCTTATTCCAAGAGAGTCAGATGACTGTATTACTGACTTTTCTCATTTTGCGTGTGTGTGTGTGTGTGTGTGTGTATACTTAAAATTGATCGTGACTTAAGATGATGTCAGACCATCCTACCATATAATTCTCTAGCAAAGTTTGATATGGTTTTGTTGTCCTATATACTTATTTTATTAAAAATTGCAAGAATAGTATTTTTTCTAATTGTAGCATTGTTTAACTTATTAATTATGACTTTTGTCAATAATTTTTTCTCATGAACTAGTTATTCCGAAGTACATTCTGCACTGGGTGTGATATATAAGCCAGTGATTACTATGGTGTTGCACGTGTGTGTGTGTGTGTGTGTGTGTGTGTGTGTGTGTGTGTAGAACTAAAGATAATATATGCAATCATGAATTTAGTATTTTTCACCATTTGTGAAGAAACATCAAGACAAGTTAAACAGTCACAAAAAAAAGATACTTGAGAGGAACAAATCATTGAAGCTAATTTTAAAGTTATAAAGTCAGATTTTTGAATTTATACTCAAGGCTTTATAATTAGTTTTTATACTTTATGGGAAGATAAAGGCATATCAATAAAGGTATTGAGACTAGTGGGTGTGAGTCTCCATGCCCAGCGTTGTATGTGGTTACTGGGGATTGAACTCAGGCCCTTGTGTTTGCGAGGCAGGTGCTGGAACCACTGAGCTAACCCTCCGGCCCAAATATCATAAATCTTAACATTTTAGACTACAAGATAAGTTTTTAAATCCACAGGTATCATAGTGATGCAGGGAAGATAGAAGAGAAAGAGTGAAGAGAGAAATATGAGCGAGATTAGGCCTTAATTTGAATATGCCAGGCATATGTGCGAAGAATAGAGGTCAACAATAAATTCAGTGTAAAAAAGGGAAAGGTGAGAGGTCAAACTGAGAAGAGACTGGAAAAGAAAAGTAGAAGTTCATTTTACCAGTATCTCCAGAGAAATTTGGAGAGGAAAGGAAATGTGCTAGCGTTTGCATAAAATTTTCTAATAAATCATTTGCATGCACCATTACCTGTTAGATGAATGTTTACTTTGGGCTAGGCATTTTGCACAAATTTTTCTAAAAGTAAGTCTATAAGATATACCTCATTATAATTAAACTAAATGAATTTTGCTTGAGATCATACTGCTAGTATATTGTAGGGAACATATCTTTATGCATACTTCCAAATCTCATAAGTATTTTACTTTTATTATGTTTATTTCACCCTAGTGCTAATTTCACTTGCTAATAAAATTTTACTTTACTAGTGCTTCTATTTCTTGACTACATACTAAGTACAAAGCATTTTCAACTCTTTCTTGAGGGTCATCTTTGGGTACTTGGCTGGATTGGGTCAGTTGCTAGATCAAATTAGCCACCCCTTGCTTCAGCCTGAAGGTGGCCTTTGTAACATGTTATCTCAGTTATGCACTCAGGTCTTCATAAAACTGGTTTCACAGGCTGCTATGGAGTTAAGAATACTTTAAACACTACAATGCTGAGTGATTTACACCCTCTTTGCTTCCCTTGAACTGCCTATAATGTATCAAAAAGGCAGAGAGGATTATTTCTTACAGGAGTTATTTCCCTACTTGTGTACAATTATACCATATGCAGGACTAGTTCTATTAAAACTTATTGCAAATGTTTTTTGCAAATAAATACTTACTACAAACAAGTTAAATACCAGTACAAAAGAGGCAAATGTGCACTGTAAGGACAGTGTATTTCACATCATGGAAAAAGTAAGACTACCAGGAAAAACAGTAACCATGGAATTGTAGGACAGCTGCTGAAAGAGCATAACCCTCAAGGCTATTAGAACAAAACTAGATATTGAATAAAAAAGGTGCAATTAATGCTGTCTTTGAGTGAGGAGGGACTTTATTTATTTACTACTATTATTGTTTATTCTAATGTCAATAGATTTTGCAGGCCCTCCAGGATAAAAGCACACAGCTTTCAGCAGTAGTTTCACATTAAGTAATGAGACAAACTGCTTAAGGACGCATCTGTGTCAGAGCTCTGAGCAGAGTACGTGGAAGGAGGGTGCCCTGATGTGAAGTGTGTTTTGAGAACTTGCTCTAGGTTCTAGCAGGGGAGGGCAATTACTTGTACGCCCTCGGCCAAGGAAGCAGTCCTCCTCTGTCACCTGTGCTTGTCCTCTTTGATGCAGAACTCTCAGCTTCCGGAGAGACACACCTGCAGAGGGAGAGAGGGGACACCGCCTAGCCAGCCCCGGATCAGGGAGACAGCCCCGGCGATCAGTGGGGCCACAGTTGTCAAAGCAGATTGTTCTCACATCCAATGAAGGACGGTTTGAGCTTTAAAGGAGACTGAAGAGTCACAGATGCAGGAAAGATTTCTCCTCATCCCTTTTTCTCTACAAAATATGATCAAGGAAGTTAGAATTCCCCTCTTTGATGGTCAGCTATAAAATCCACGAAGGTCACTCTCTCCCTCATGTCTTTTCTCTCCTGAAGACCTTCAGATCAAAGGGATCCTGCCTCATACCCAGAGGCCAAGGAGATTCTGAATAAACAGTCTTTGCTAAGTATTTCTCTCTGTCCAGTTTCTTAAAATTAGGTTACAACTTCTTTTTTAATCTAAGGGCATTTTCATATAGCTGTCCTCAGTTTATTAATAAACAGCCATTAAAACACGCAGAGTTGCCAGGGTCTTTTGTTCCTCACTTTGGTCCTCACTATTCCATGTAAAATTTACATCATTAACTTGTTTTAACTTTTCTTATTAATTTCTTCTTTGTTATGAGGTGCCAGTTTTGAACTTGTAGTGGATGAAGGAATGATAATACTTTTACACTTACATAAATTCATACCTATATTGTTTGAGAGCAAAGTATGCATGCCTTTGCAAAATATTAAGGGGTTGTGTTCAAGTTACAGAAATTACTGTTTACACATAACGCTGTGTGTGTGTGTGTGAAGATTTCAGATCTCACATAATGACTATTTTACTTAAGGCTTTGCACTGAGTTCCGAATCTCTGGCACCAGCAATGCCATTTCATGGTTTAGGTGTGATTTTTAAAATCAAGGTCGCGTCTAAGATGACACTGAGATTCACATCAAAAATGAAGGTTCATTGCCGGGAGTGGTGGCTCACGCCTGTAATCCCAGCACTCGGGAGGCAGAGGCAGGAGGATTGCTGAGTTCGAGGTTTGCCTGGGCTACATAGTGAGCTGAGGGCCAGCCAGAACTACAGAAAGGAAAAAAAAAATGAAGGTTCACGTGAACAATTGCTAAGTGTTCCGTCATTAAAGGTAATCTCTATGAGAAAGTATCTTATGAAAAGGTAAAAAAAAAACAGAGCCAGGGATGCAACTTGATGGTAAAATATTTATCTATTTTGCACAAAGCCCTTAATTTAATTCTAAGTTAAACACGACATAAGTGAATACATTATATTGGAAACACACACACACACACACACGTAAGTCTCAGAAGGAAGGAAGGTGCTGGAAAGTAAGTCTGCAAAGAGCCAAGTAAAACAGCCACAAAGAATGGTTATTCTAGTTAAGTGGAGTTACTGAGTCACAAATTTGTTCAAAATAGTGTTGTTGCTGACGTATTTTCTATGAGTTTGGGCAAAGAAACTAACCTTTTGAACCTTTTGGCTTGATAATGGAAACAGTAATGCCTGTTTAGTTTGCACCCATAGGTTGTTTAAAAGTGATGTTGCTTTTCCCAGCTAAAAAGAACGCATGTTTAAAAATACCTCAGACAAAAATTAAGCATGTTCAAAAATCTCATTCCTCTTATCTTTGAAAATTTAAAATATTTACAAATTCAGGCCATTATCAGAATATACAATTTGTGATCGATCACTTGAAACCAACTGTCTCTCCCTGGACATCTCCTGGTGTTCGAGGGTCCCCCGCGATCATTGTGATAGATGTTGCAATGTCCAAAGTCAGACCTACCTCTCATGAGCTTAAAATAAGAAGCACACTTTGGAGAGAAGAAAAAAATTCACCTCAACGACCGTGCTTCAAGTAATATCTTTCCAACTGGATGCACCAGAAGGCTTTATGTGAAACGGTGGTAGGACAAAATGCCTAAATAATGTAAGAA
>PVIC010001116.1:0-16373 GCA_004025085.1 Thryonomys swinderianus
ACAGGCGTGAGCCACCACGTCTGGCATTGTGGTATGCGGTGTTGATTGTTGGTGGGCGTGTCTCCACGCCCAGCATTATATGTGGTCACCGGGGATCGAACTCAGGTCCTTGTGCTTGCGAGGCAGGCGCCGGAACCACTGAGCTAACCCTCCGGCCCTGGGCTCTATTCTTAAAAACAGAAAATCATCCTTGTAAATATTAATATAATTGTATTGAGCAGTTACACTAACAATACATCTGCTGGGGTTTACCATGCGGTGAGTCCCTTGCAAGGTGTCTTTTTCCCTCACTCATTTAACAGGCAACAAACACTAATAGGTATCAAGTCCAGACAGGCATCAGAGATGCAATGGTAGGCAAAAGACAATGTTCCTCTCCTCAGAACCTGACACTGTAGCTTTCCATTTTCTTTGTGACAAGTGCGAGGACATATCCTATGTGGACATGAGACACCCCTCCTCCCAGGGTGCAAGGTCTTTGTCCTAAGGCTGTCTCTGGCTAAAAGGATGAGGAGTCACTGGTCACCAGGCTGGACAGGCGAGCAGAGGCAACCCCAGGGTCCAGAGGTGGGACCATCACCCAACCCAAGGGCAGGCAGGTGGAACCTCACTCAGGCCGACCTGTTAGGCTGGTATGCTTAGCCGAAACTGGTCAAGGGACCTCCAGAGTGGTCCCCGTGGATTTCCAGTTAGACCACAGCCCCATACTCTCTACAGGCAAACTGGACTTGCCTATCAGCCATGGATGTGGGCAACCTTGGAAGGAACTCAGACTTTGGGGCCAGCCACACACAGCTCCATCACCGAGACCAAGCCTCATGAGCCCACCCCCAGCCAGCAGCTGGTGGTGGGTCCTTCACTTCCATAGCACAGATAAGGACTGAGACTTTGGCTCCAGGGTCCGAAGGAAATGAGCTCTGACCAGCTGTGTGACCCAGAACATGTCAGCTCACCTCTCAGAGTCCCAGGCCCCTCACCTGAGGGCTCCACTAATCATAGGGCTGCTAGACAGGCCCCAGGGAAGGAGCTCTGGGGTTCCCTGGGAAAAGGCCCTCAGGGCACAGGTCTTCAGCAGCAGCAATCTCCCAAAGGTACAGAGTATGTCACTATTTTACCACCTAGTTCAGCTAAACTGGCATTTACTAGTTTTGAGCAGGTTGTGGTTTTGGGAGTCCATGATCATCTCACTGATCTTAATCTAGTAGGAGAGTTACAAGGATAAAATGAAGAGTGAGCAGAGACCTTAGCATGGAGTGTGTCCTTCAAGGAAAGTTGGTCAGTAGTAATTGCTATCACTGCCCAGGGTGCAGAAGGAGGAACAGCAAAAGGATTTGAGAGCAGATCTGGACTCCTTTTGAAGAAGGGCAGGCCCTGCCTAACCTGGCTCCCTAGAGATCAGCAGGTTCCAGACTACTGGAAGCATTAGCAACAAAAGCTAAGGCAGCCAGGAGACACAGGAAGGCACAGGGCTGCAGAGTTAGCCTCATCTTGGCAGACCAGCAACCAGGCTGCTTCCTCCAGTGAAGGGGAAGCTCCTCCCAGAGACAAAGGGCAGGTGAGGGACAGGTGCATCTGTACCCCATTTGTAGTCGAGGCTCTGGGAAGAGACCACTCTGAAGGGACCAAGGGCTGGCCTTAAGCACAGATGCTCACTGGGTAGTCTTTGGTTTAGGAAAAAAACTTCTCAATAAATGTTCCATTTCCCCTCCCTGCACTTCCAAAGTCTTCTCCTCCTGTCACCAGAAAGAATGAGGATTAAAGTGTTTGGAGAAAAGCCAGGTCCAGGACCCCTGAAGAAGACAAGAGCACTTGTGTCTGAGGTTTGGGCAAAAGCCAGGGTGGAAATGTCCCAGTTTCTGAGGCTGCAGAAGAGCCAGGCTTTTGCTCTTTGTAAAGATAGAACCTTTGCTGGGAAGATGGGCCAGAGACGCTGAGGGGCTGGGCACAAGAGCCCCCAGGTGAGAAGGGCTGACTGGAGACTCAGAGTCCTCCACTGTTACCTGGGGATGGAGGGCAGACGCAGGTTCCAGAGGCTGACTGGAAGCCAAGTAGGAGGAAGGCCCAGAAACACCCAGTGGGACCTAAGTGGGCAAAGGATTTGGCCAATGTCCTATTGTGGAGACCCAAAGTAGGCCATGACAGGATGGAGGACGTGCTTGGCAGAGTCAGCAACAGGCCAAGGGGTGGATCTTCTACCAGCTAAGTGTGGCTCTAGTCAAGACACTTCTCTACCAGCACCTTGGGCTTCTCAGGCATAAAGTGACATCATGGACTGGCCTTCTAGCCTTGACCCACCAGAAAAAAACAGGCAAACAAGAACTCTAAGATGAAGGGGTAAAACTAGGGACTCAAAGAGACATTTGGGTTCCCATGTTCATAGCAGCACTATGCACAATAGCCAAAAAAGGGCTACACATCCAAATGTCCATCAACAGATAAACAAATAATCAAAACGTGATATGCATGGGGAGTAGAGTGTACAATCAGCTGTATTATACATTAATTATATGGGAGTATATATGTTATTTACATACTATCGATGGAGAATACTCCTCAGCTTTAGAAAGGAGATTCAGCATACACTACAACATGGATAAATCTTGGAGGTATCATGCCATGTAAAATAAGGCAGTCACAAAAGAACAGATATCACATGATCTCACATATCATAGCACTTAGATGAAGCACCAGGGTAGTCAAATTCAGGGAGATAAAAAGCAGGTTGGTAGATGTCAGGCACTGAGCAGAGAATAGAGCATTGCAATGTAGTAAGTAGTGCAGTTTTGATTGGAGAAGAAGGAAAAAGTTCTGGAAACAGGTGGTGGAAATGGTTGCTAAGGAACATGAATACAATATATTGAATGTCACAGAACTGTGCACTTAAAATGTTTACAATGGTGAAATCATATTACATATATTTTACCACAAGAATATAAAAGCCCAACTCCAAAACTCCAAAACTTCCGAATTTCTAAGTGAGAGAACTGGGTAAGAAGAGCCATGAGCTGGAAGCCCGGGTGGGTTGGGTCCCAGTCAGAGACCAGAAGAGAAGGCCAGGGATGAGGGAAGTAGAGCTAAAGCAAGCTACACAGCAGAGAGTAGGGACAAGGTGGTGAGGAAGAGATGTCCCCAGAGTTGGGCACTTGGCCATGGAAAGTGAGACAAAGGTCCCAGCCCTTGAGCTCATGGGCAGGAGCAGTCAGAAGGATGGGAGCCCGTTGGTTGGTTCCTGGGGTCACAATTCCTGTTTCTAGGGGCATTTGGCTTTATTTTCTTCACAAACTATCACAGTTCAGTGACGAAAAAGATTATCTGAATAGTGCCATATCTTTTAAAAGAAATTTAATTTGTAGTTCAAAACATCTCCACAATAGGAAACATCTCCAAGAGATGAAGAGAGGGAAAGGGAAGGGCATGAAAAAAGAACTAAGATGTGTTATGTACATGTATCAACTTCCCAGGATGAATGTAATCATTATGTACTACAAACATGCACTAATAAAATGAAAATTTAAATTAAAAAAAAAAACTCTTGCTACAAAGAAAGTTCTGGATCCAGATGGCCTCCTTGGTGAATTCTATTAAACATTTAGGAGAAAGGAACTGGGGAGTTAGCTCAAGTGGTACTGTGCCTGCCTTGGAAGCAGAAGGGCCCAAGTTCAATCCCCGGTACTGAAAAAAAAAAAAAAAAAAAAAGCATTTAGCAAAGAAACAATACCAATTTTACTCAAATTTTTCTAGAAATTTGAGGAAAAGGGGAAATTTTCCAATACAGATGTAAAAATTCTAAACAAAATTTTAGCAACAACATTCTAAAAAGTAACATATTATCAAATGGAGTTTCCCTCCAAAAATGAAAAGTTGCTTTAACATCAGAAAAAGAAATCAGGTTGGGGATATGGCTCTGTGGTAGAATTTACCTAGCGTGAGTAAGATTCTGGGTTTCATCTCCCCCCACAACACCCCCCAAAAAAGGAAAGGGGACGAAATGGGGTAGGAAAACAAATCAATGTAATTATTATATTAATAAAACCAAAAAGGAAAAACATTATTACTTCAGTACACATAAAAAAGGCAGCTGACAAAATCCAACAGCCATTCCTAATTAAAAGCTCTCAGTAAACTAGGAATAGAAAGCAACTTACTCAACCTGATAAAGGACATCTACAACAAATTTATAGCTAACATCATATTCAATGCTGAAAGATTAAAAGCTTTCCCCTTAAGAACAAAACCAGGACATTTATTCTTTGGACTTCTGTTCAGTAGTGTACTGAAGTCAATAAAATAAGGCAAGAAAAAAAAAGCCATCTAGATTGAAGAGAAATGGTAAAACTGCTTTGTCACAGAGATAAACTAGGCAGAAAGTCCAGCAGAATCTCAGAGAAGCCATTACAGCAACCTAGAGTTATAAGATTAATATGTAAAATTTATTACTTATATGCCAGCATCAAACAAGGAAAAACTAAAAACTATGAAAAATAATTTATAATAGCATCAATGCAGATATAGGGTAAAATACATAAAAGACCTACGAATTCAAAGATATTAAAAAGAAAAAAAACCTGATGAGAGAATTTTTTTTTTTTTTTGAGACAGGGCCTCACTTTATAGTGCAGGCTGGCCCTGTGCTCACTTTGTAGCCCAAGCAAGCCTTGAACTCTGCAATCCTCCTGCCTCTGACACTTTAGTGCTGGGATTACAGGCATGAGCCACTACGCCCAGTACTGTGGTGTGTGGTACTACACCCGGTATTATTGTATGTGGTTACCGGGGATCAAACCAGGGAGGGGCCTTGCACTTGCTAGGCAGGTGCAGGAACCACTGAGCTAAATCTCTGGCCCTGATGAGAGAAATATTAAAAGACCTAAATAAATGGAAAGAGATACAGTACTACATTCATGGGTTAAAAGGCTCAACACTGTTAATTCAAAATTTTAACTGGCTCTAAAATTCATAAAGCAACACTCAAGATCTAGGCTAGTTTACATGACTTTGAAAAGAACAAAGGTGGAGGGCCAGAGATTTAGTTCAGTGGTTCCAGCGCCTGCCTAGCAAGCACAAGGTCCCTGGTTAGATCTGGTAACCACATATAACAATACCAGGCGTGGTGACTCATGCCCACCAGGAATGTTGGACATGGTGGCTCACACCTGTAATCCCAGTACTCAGGAGGCAGAGGCAGGAGGATTGCTGAGTTCAAGGCTTGCCTGAGCTACATAGTGAGCTCAGGGTCAGCCCGAATTACAAAGTGAGACCATCTCAAAAAACAAAAACAAAAACAAAAAAATGCTGGAGATTTAACCTTATTAGATTTCAAGACTTAAAGGGCAGTGGTTATCAAGACTGTATTGTGGACAGTGGATTTTCATTAGAAGCACAAAAGCATCTCAGCAGAAAAAAATATTTTGACAATTAGTTCTGGAATAACTATGTCCATTTTCAGAAAAATGAACTTTGTTCTATTTTCATGCAATATTTTAAAAAATCAACTCAGGACAGATCATAAACCTATGATCATTAAACTGCTAGGAGAAAATAGAAAAAAAAACTGGTGTGACTTTGGGTTAGGCAAAGATTTGTTAAATACAACACCAAAAATGCAGTCCATAAAAGAACAAACAGATAAACTGGACTTCATCAAAATTAAAAGGTCTGGCCTTTGAAAGAAAAACAGGCCACAGACTAGAAAAAAAATTTGCAAGCACATATCTGATATAAAACTTGTATCTCAGCAGTGTTCAAAGCTCCCTTCCCAGACCAACATTCTATGATTAATGAGAGACTTGGGGAATATAAAATAATAATCAGTAAAAATCTAGAGCAGTGGTTCCTCACTTCACATTGCCTGGGTGCTGAACAGATTATTGGCCCCATCATTACAATTTCTGAATCCATAGGAGCCAGAAACATTCCTAGTAAGTTCCCTGGTTATAATACTCTGAGAAATATAAACTTAAACAAACCAGAAACACAATGTAGAGGCAAGATTCACCCCTCCAAAGGACAATTACCAAATAAACTATGCTTGTTAAAAATAATTTGTTCTCCAGTTTCTTATTCACTAGAGACATCTGTAACTGTTAATCAGAAGCTCTGATCAGCAAGCAATAACAAACATGACATCACTGAGTTGGCATGATTCTACCCTTGTCTCTTTGTTGAATGTACCTTTTGGTTTGCACAAAGCTTTTCAAGGATTTCCCTGTTCAGAATTCATCTTGCCCCTCTAAAGCCTGCTGCATCTCCCTGGCCTTCCCCCTCAATGCCCTTCCCCGCTCATGACTGTCCCAGGTCTCACCATCCAAGATGGCCCACTGATTGTCAATCTCTGTATGCTTCAGGTAGGAGTCTTCAATGGTGGGGTCGTAGTCAGGCACAAAGATCTTCTGGAAAAACTGGATGGTGAGAGCACTCTTCCCCACACCCCCATCCCCCACCACCACCAGCTTGTAGGTGGGGAGGTTATCACTGGGGACAGCGCTGGTTGCCATGGTTCTGGTAGATCAAACCTGGGGAAGCAAGACATTTGGAATGAGACCAGGGCTGTTCCAGGGCCTTTTCTCTTTCTACATTAAGAGAAACTATTTATGCATTTCCTCGCTTCTCATAAAATAACAAATACTCCCAAAGGTAGAAAAATTGGAATATAAAGAAATGAAAAAAAAAAGTATTACCCATCCAGAGACAAACACTATTGAAATGACTTATTCTACCCCCAGTTACTGAACAGTAACTGTGTGCCAGAACTGGTTCTGGGAACATGGTATCACAAGTCCTTTACAAGAACAGCTGAAAGACAAGTCAAAGAAGCTCTCCGCCTAGAACTACACAGGTAAACGAAACTCTGCCCCAGAACTACACAGATAATCAGAGGACTTTGGTCAGAGCAGGATGCCACAACAGTTCACCTTTCACATCACCTCTTTTTTTTCCTCCTTTATAAAAATATGTTAGTAGTACAGTACACGCTGGCAGTTCATAATGACCACATTCATCATGAGAGGTGGATACATCAAGTAACATATTTTCTTTTTTTAATCTCCCATTGTCTTGCTCTCCCTCCTCATCCCTCACTCCTTAGATCCTGTTCCCATTCCCATTTGCGAATAATCCATCACCCTGTCCCCTATTATCCATCCTTTATTTTCCTTTTTTAAAAAACTTTTTACTAATACATGTTTGCAGTACATAATGATTCATTCATCATGGGGGTTGGCATATGTATAACACATCCTAATTTTCTTCATTTGTGTCTTCTCTCTCCTCAACACTCCATCTCTTATGTTCCCTCTTGCAAAAGATCCACCATCTTTCATCAGTTGGAATGCTTTGCTGAAAGGATACGTGATCTAAATGTAGAGGTGAATGAGGCCATGAGAGTTTAGCACAGCTGAGCTTAGGGACTCTAAGGCTCCTCCAACTCTCCAAATTCTGTGGTCCTCGCTCCTTTCTCACTGTCTACTTATCCTTTATCGTAATAAGTCATACTGGAATCTTGGGGTATCTGATCAACCTGGTTTTATTTCAGGAGACGGAGAAGAGCAAGTGAAAGCTTTATTTTTATGATGTTGAGGCTGAAGGCAGTGGTCTACCAGGGTGAATCTGCCCCTCAAGGATATCTGCAAAGTCTAGGACTTGTGTATGTGTGGTACCGGGGATCTAACTCACAACCTTGCACTTGCAGGACAGGCAGCCCCACCACTGAGCTAAATTCCTGGCCCAGGGATATTTTTGATGGTCAAAACGTAGTGGGTGCCACTGACATCTAATAAGGGATGCTGCTAAACACCTTGCTGTGCATAGAATAGCCTCCCTCCCAACACAAGCAATAAAGAATTGCCATCGCTGAGAAACTCAGAGCTAAGGGAATTAGGAGACAGCTGGAAATGTGAGGCCAGGGTTCTAAAGAACAATTGCGCCGTAACAGATAAGGACTAACTGATAAGGCAAAGCAGAGAAGTGAAGAAAATAATATCTAATGTCACAAAGTAACCAGGAAGAGAGGGAGGCAGGGGTCATGGGAGGAACACTTAGAGAAAAAACAGCATATAGTGACAATGATAGAAGCCAACAGTCTCCGGGAGGAGGAGACTGACAGTACCAGATGTTACACACGGGTGGTCGGTGGTGGGGGCTCTCACCTAAAGAACAATTCCAGGGATCTAAACTGCTCACTGTGGACCCTGCTGGGAAAATGTAAAACCTCCTGCTGTTAGGGCCCCTTGGGTAGCAGGAAAATTGACCATAAAAAGGAAGAACAAATGCTTCATCTTACTTCTCTGCTGAAGAAATAAAAAAACTCCTTGCATGCTGGAAAGGAGAGGCATGGCATATGTGTCGAGGGGCATATGTTCCCACAGACAGGAGGGGGCAGAGTGGCCTGATGGACAGCAGACTGGGGGCCCTGTATGCCACACCTACTTGGAAAGGCCACTGACCTCTCCACGCCATGTCAGATTCAAGAGCTGGCTTGGGTGATTTTTTATAGTTATTTTCAGCTCCAGAAGAGTTTCCATTCTAGGCTGTGATCGAAAGAGGGTTAGGCAGGAACATGGTTAGAAGGTCATGCTGATCTGCATGGGGCTGCAGGCCAGGGCCTCTGCAATCCCGCACCGCTGAGGTCTGATGTTGACATTTAGGACTTCCCCACAGCGGGGAAGTCCGCACTTGTATGCACTGCAGTGAGAGCATGGCCCTCAGGCTGGGTGGAGAACACACTGGCATAATTATACAAGAACTGAAAACGGACACAGCCTCCCTCACAGCTCTATACACTAAGAATCCATTCTAAGGTACTAACGGGGGAAACAAAATGAAAAATTGGGAGGATGGAAATAAATGGTGGGAGAGTACAGTTAGAGTTTTCTCTGTATTATTTGAATACTACACAGCCAATGAAAAAGAATGATATTCATTAGCCTAGAAAATTTTTTTATTATGAATGAAAAAAAAACTTCTCTATAAAACATCAAATACATGTGATCCCACTTCTGGGAATGTCCCCACACCTAGGGGTACATCCAGGCAGGAAGGCTTTGGGGCAGTGAAATATGCAAGGCACCTGAAGATGCTTGATGTCTCCACTCAGCGAAGCTCCTCAGGGCCCCTTATTAACCCTTTTGGTCCTCACCTAGGTGGATAATGACACTGAGTGAGCCAGGGCTAAAATGCATTTGCTGATGAAAGAAATGGTTTTTTTTTTGTTTTTTGTTTTGTTTTGAGACAGGGTCTTGCTTTGTAGTTCAGGCTGGCCCTGAGCTCACTATGTATCACAGGCAAGCCTCAAACTCAGCAATCTCCTGCCTCTGCCTCCTGAGTGCTGGGATTACAGGTGTGAGCCACCATGCCCAGCATTTTGGGGTGTGGTACTGATTGCTGGTGGGCGTAAGTCACCATGCCCAATATCATATCATTGTATGTGGTTACTGGGATCGAACCAGGGACCTTGTGCTTGCTAGGCAGGCGGTGGAACCACTAAGCTAAATCTCCGGCCCAGAAGGGGTTTTTAAAGTTTGTTTGGAAACTGCTGGTGGCCACATGAATAAAAACTACAAAATGGGTGGGAAGGTATCAAGAGGAAAAGTCCTTTCTGTTGATTTTCTCCATGAAAGAAAACCAGATAGCACTCTAGCAAATATAATGAAGGACATAAACTTAAACTCTGAGTCAGCGCTCAGACCACCCACAGCAGAATCACCTGGGGACCTGAAAACATACCCTCTGCCTGCCAAGACTGTTGGCAGGAAATGGTCGGCTTTTTACAGCACCCTGCATTTCTGTGTGTAAGCACTGCAAACGCCAGGAAGTCACAGCCTTGGGGTTCCGGCCCCACTTGGAGCTTCCTTCTAACTGAGACTTGGTGGATCAGGTTTGGACTTCAGTGAACATACTCATCAGGCTGGGTCCCTGTCCTAAAACCCTTCAGGGCTGTCACTGCTTAAGAGTCACATCCAGACTCCTTGGCTGGGCGTTTCAGGCCTGCCACTGGCTGCCTTCACCTCTCTAGCCATCCCGTGCTATAGCCTTTCACACTGCAACCTCTACCCTGCCAGCTGTGTTCTCTGGTGAGCCCTGTGACCATACTGCGTCTGCACAAAGCCAGGACCTGGGAGGGCACATACCTCTTCTGGGTGCAGGCTCCCCTCCGTGACTTGAGGCCTGCTGTTCCTGGTGCCTGGGGCCATCATCTGTCTTGATATCTTCACACAATGACTGTGCACAGAGGGCAGAGATTGTATCTTGCTCCTGCCCATCCCCAGAGCCTAGTACAGCACTGGCACAGGGCAGATACTTGCTGAAGGAGCAAGAGGCCGAACACTGGTGTTTCTGAACAACTTACCAACCAGTGTGGGGCCCTCACCACACAGATGGAAGAGACAAAAGCCAGGAGTTAGAACTCTGCAAGAGGTTAGACCAACCGCGCACAGAACCCTTCCAGAACGAGCATGAGCCCAGGAAGGAAGAAAGGGCTTCCAGGATAGGAGAATAAATCCAGGAAGCCACCCATTTTCAGAAGGGCGGCAGGCTGTACCTCTGTGCATTGGCCTGCTTTCCACTCAGAAAAACCCCTCTCACTAAATGAACGAGGTATTTGTAAATGAGGAGGGTAGTTAAGGTGACAAGAGGGATGTGCTGTACTCTGACTGAATTCTCTGGTCTCCCATGGTGCAGATGAAGTCTTCGGAAAGCCAAACAGGTTACAGTGAAAGTCACAACATGAGGAAAAGTTGATTGGCTCCTGCGCAGCAAACTGCTTACATTCCCAGCCAACTCCTCTCCAGCCTTCTCAACTAGAAGGCACCTTCAAGATCATTCTAGGATACCGAATCTTCAGTCTTAGGGATCAAGAATTTGTCCCTTTGAGGTGGGAGAGTGATATAAATCTGATTTAGGCTCTTTTCAAAGTTCTCCCACTAATTTTCTGCACTGGCTGGTTTCCACTGACCAGCTGAATGACCCTGAGCAGTTACTTCTTGGGGCCATGTTTGTAAATGGGGTTAGTTCAAGGGTCCTACTTTGTACATTCTGGTTTACTTTGCTAGCAGAAGAGATACCTCCTCTCTCCTTTCTTTTTTAGTTTCCTCTCTGCCAGTGTGTGTGTGTGTGTGTGTGTGTGTGTGTGTTTCTCTCTCTCCATGATTCTCAGCCTCCTCCTCTTCCCTCATTAGAAGCCCCACTGTTCCCAGCTCCATGACAGCCAGATGACATAGGCCTGTCTGGGAAGGACACCCATCATTTGGAGCATTGTTTCCATGGGAAATGGCTTTGAGGTTCCAGGCAGCCCCCTCCATATAGAAACCAACTTTGGAACGCAGCCTCTTGGCAGTGGAGGCAGCTAAACTGGTCCCCATGGCAACCACTGTTCCCAGGGCCCCACCCAGTCCACAGGCTGCACCAGCAACCTAAACTATTGCTCATACTGGAAACTTCTTCCTGAAAGGTAATACTGCCTCAACAATTTTAATAATATGTGTATAAAAACCTCAGGCATCTTTAAACTGAGAAGTAAGCATTTTTGGTTGTCTGGCTTTTGCTCCTTTACCAATAGTCAGAGCCATCTTGCACGGTATAAAATTGTTTCTGAAGTCCAGATTCACCTCCCCACACAGATCATCAGCTCCTTGTGGACTAGAGTCTGGTCCTCTCGTTTCCCTGCCTCTCACAGGGCCAGCTGGGCCCAACACACAGGGGGCTCAGTGTCTACACACTCATTGACTAAGTGATTCTGCCCCAATGCAGCCCTTCACTCCCCAAACCTTCCCTGTACCAGGGAGCAGGGGAATGGTGACCATCTTTTGGAAAGAGGCTGGTTCACACCCACAGGAAGTAGATGGTTGGACAGACTGATGACCCTACTATATCGTTTTCATTCAACAAGTTTGAAAGTGGGGTGGGTGGGTCTGAGGCCTCCTCCACAGTCTTCAGCAAAGTTCTAGCAGTCCTCAGCAGGACAGCCTGGGAGCTCAAAAACAGCCTGCACTCCAAAGCTGGGAGCCTTGTTCACTCGAGTCTGATATGTGTGACCTGGGCCAAGTTTCTTAGCCCTTGGGAGCTCAGTTTGCCTATATAAAGCAAGAGAACAGGGCCAGGAGAATTGGTAAGGCCCAGTGAAAATAACTCAGGGGGCCTCTTGCTAAGATTTCTTGCACTAGTGAGCCCATCAGCTGGGGTCCTGCCCTCCTTTTCAGGTTGCAGTAATTCAATCCACTTCCCTGCCTCTGTAGCCCTAGCTAAGGACACCCACAGCACAGAGGGCTCTGGAAGGACTCTAGGTAGTACAAATGGTTAGGGCAGCAGGCACCCAAGAGCTCCCCAAGAAGTAGCATCTAGAAGTTAACTATCCCTCACCAAATCTTTCCCCTTCTTCCCAAGTTTCCAGGTTCTAGGGCTTCCACAGAGCTTGTTTCCCACAATAATAACCCCAAACCACTGTATTTTTTTCCAGGAAAGCAGCAGTCACATGTGACAGAAATGGCTTTGACTGCAGATGCTGTCTAGTTGTCCACAGGCTCCATGGTCCCTGCCAGCTGCACTCAACCCCACCTCCAAAGCAGTGTCCCCCACCCAGTCCTGGCCTGAGTCTGTGATGTTCAGTGGGAGGTACACAGCGGTAAGAACTACCACAATCCAGTGGGCAGGTCAGATGCCAGTACCAAAGGTCATGCTTAGGACTGTAACGCAGCGCTTTCTCTGGTTGTTTGTGACTCTGATGGCTTTTAACTGTTATCTTGATTTCTGACCCTACAGGGCATTCTTCATCCTTGTGGTCCTAATTACAGGACCACAGATTGTTAAGAGGCTGAGTCAATTGGCTACTCAAAAATGCTACTGATACTAATTACAGTGGACTCTCAAGTTATGACTGGCCTGACACATGAACAGCTTGAGTTAATTAGGTTAATGGAAGGCTCATCTGCCTCTTGTTAGCTATGCTTATACCCAGGTAAATAGCTACATCTCAGCTGTATTGACTTACAACCAATGCGAGTTATAACCAGCTCTCAGGAACCGACTGAATTCATAAGTCAAGAGTCCACTGTAGGGCTGAAGATTTAGCTCAGGGGTTCCAGGGCCTGCCTAGCAAGCTCAAGGTCTTGAGTTTGATTCCTGGTAACCACAAACAACAATACCGGCTGTGATGACTCACATCCACCAGCAATTAGTACCACCACCAGCAATCAGTACCACACACCACAATGCTGAGTGTGGTGGCTCATGCTTGTAATCCCAGTGCTTGGGAGGCAGAAGCAGGAGGATTCCTGAGTTCGAGGCTTGCCTGGGCTACATAGAGAGCTCAGGGTTCCCTGAACTACAAAAACTACAAAGCGAGACCCTATCTCAAAAAAAAAAAAAAAAAAAGACTCCACTGTAGTAAGTTGCCTAGGTAAATAAGGGTAGAAGAGGAGGAAAATCTTGCTACTAACGGAGCTCTTGGGAGAATGAATTCACATGCCACTGAATCAGTCCTGGGAAGCTAATCTCATCCCCATGATGTCTGGGTGTGCCCAGCTGTGGGGGATGAGGACAAATTGGGGGGAGTGACCCAACCCATGTGGAGGAAATGTCTCTGCATTCCAGGAGCTGCCCTTCCCTTCTGCACAATTCCCAGAAATGGGCAGCTTCCCCAGCGCTGCTGACCTGTGGGCTGTATGTAAGTGGTGTATGACCTGTTAGGACACCTGGTGTCCCTCGGGGTTCATTCTCCCCTTCCCAAGGCTTTGCCCCAGCCCTGTGCTTCTTATCTTTACCAAGTGAAGCCCAACATTGTTATTAGGTCACTCCGCTCCTCCAGGAAGCTCTCAGTGTGTTCAGGTCACTCTTAAGTCTTAACCACACACACTGGCTGCATAGGCAACCTCATGCTACAAGGGACCTTAAACACCAAGGCTAGATAGCAAGTGTACAGCAAGGGTGCCGCTCTTCCCTGAAAGGCCATGGCCGACGTCACCGACTGATCATGAGCCTCCTCCTCACTCGACCTTAGAATGCTTTCAACACAGCACTCTGCGCAGCTGGGACAAAGCAATAGCACAGAGAAAAAGTATGCTTGTTATTCTAGATCAAACCTACTACCCTTTATGCTCCCACCCTTCCATACCACCTTGTAGCCATCATTTTCCTTGGCAAGAGCCTAGGGCAGTGATGGAAAACCTTTCAGATATCAAGTGCCCAAACATCAATTCAAAACCCATATTTTTATCACAAAGTGCTAACACTGCAGTTACGCCTGAATACTGAGGTTTTAGTTTAGAAAAAAACAACTGTTAATCTGGTGCTTGGTTGTGGGGTGACGTGGCTCACGTGTGGACAGAGGGCCATGTGTGCTCACTGCGGCACGTGTGCCCTATGTTCACCACACTGGCCCAGGGGCTTTGGGAGTAGGCTGCCCAGCTACCCACTGCCCAGGTCTTCTGTTCAACCCTAGTGTCTGCATCTTCCAGTCTCCTCTGCCAGGATCACACCTGATTGCTGGTGTGCAGAGCAGAAATTAACACCAGATAGTTCACTGACCAGGGGAGAGGTCAATGCTTGCAAAAAAGCAGGGGCTTCTATAATTTTGGCCCTCAGTCCCCCAGGACCACATGTTGCTTATGTCACAGCCACTAGCATCTGCGTCTTCCCCACAAGTATGAAGTACCTGTGGATAGGGCATGGTCCTAGCAATTGACCACCAGCACTGAGTCCTACAGTGTCTGCTGTGGTCATTACAGTAGCAGGCATGTTCGAAAATGGCAGGAACGCTTAACGTAAGTGATGTGGCAGATGCTGTTGGAAGATTTTACTATTAATCAACTCATCTAATTTTACAACACCCTCTTCCGATAAGACTTTGCTTATCCTCATTTGACAGGTGAACAAAAAAACTAGGGCACTGGAAAAGTAAAAGAACTCTTCTCAGGGTACCAGCTCAATATAATGCAGCCCCGCACACACTGCTTCTGGATGGTTTCAGCTCCTGACAGTGCCTTGAATGGGGCACCCATAGCCTGCCCTGGGTCCCCTCAGAAACATCCAGGACCCCAAATTCCTAAGTGCTTGCTGACTGAATGAATGATGAGACAGGAGCCTTGTCCTTTCTGTATGTCTCCGGGAAGTGCTTGTTCACTATAAAGCCTGCAGAAGATAACAGACTACTACTGAACTTCACTAAACAAAGTATCTTTCTCTGGTCCTTTTGTCCAAAAGTGTGCTCCATCAGAAAGCCTGGCCCTTTCGGGGGCTCTGTGGTTTGTTGGATACAGCCTTGGAAAAAGAAAGCCAACATATAAAAGGAATAAAGATAGGAAAGGAAGAAGTTAAACTGTCATTATTTGCTGATGATATGATACTCTATCTAGAAGATCCTAAAACTCAACTAAAAGACTGCTAGACTTAATTACCAAATTTGGTAGTGTTGCTGGATACAGGGTCAATGCTCAAAAATCAACAGCCTTTGTCTACACAAACAACAGACTCACTGAAAGAGAAATTGGGGAGTCAATCCCTTTCACAGTAGCACCCAGAAAAATGGAATATCTAGGAATCAACCTAACAAAGGAAGTGAAAGACCTCTACTCTGAAAACTATAGGACTCTGAAAACTGAGATAGGAAAGGAAACCAGAAAGTGGAAAGATATCCCTTGTTCCTGGGTCGGGAGAACCAACATCGTCAAAATGGCTATACTCCCACAACTACTATATAGATTCAGTGCAATTCCAATTGAAATTCCAATGGTATACTTCACAGAGCTAGAGAAAATAATACAAAAATTCATCTGGAAACACAAGAAACCTAGAATAGCAAAAGCAATTCTTTTTTTTTTTTGAGACAGGGTCTCACTTTGTAGTTCAGGCTGGCCCTGAGCTCACTATGGTGCCCAGGCAAGCCACTGCAAACTCAGCAATCCTCCTGTCTCTGCCTCCTGAGTGCCGGGATTACAGGTGTGAGCCACCACATCCAGCATTGTGGTATGCGGTGTTGATTGTTGGTGGGCGTGTCTCCACGCCCAGCATTATATGTGGTTACCGGGGATCGAACTCAGGACCTTGCGCTTGCGAGGCAGGTGCCGGAACCACTGAGCTAACCCTCCGGCCCAGCAAAAGCAATTCTAAGCAACCACAACATGGCAGGGGGTATTACAATCCCCAATTTAAAACTCTACTGTAAAGCCGCTGTGATAAAAACTGCATGGTACTGGCAAAGTAACAGACCCAAGGACCAGTGGAATAGATTAGAAGACCCAGAAACAACTCCAGATACACTAAGCCATCTTATCTTTGACAAAGGAGCCAAACGTCCCCAATGGAAGAAAGACAGCCTCTTTAACAAATGTTGCTGGAAAAACTGGGCTTTAGCCTGCCAAAAGCTAAAGCTAGACCTATCTCTTTTG
>PVIC010001116.1:16473-35924 GCA_004025085.1 Thryonomys swinderianus
TAAACATTAAAACAGAAACAATAAGCCTGCTGGAAAACAGACTAGGTAAAACTCTTGGAGACATTGGCTTAGGCAGAGACTTTATGAATAAAACCTCTATAGCACAAGAACTAGCAGAAAGAATCAACAAATGGGATCTCATTCTACTGAAAAGCTTCTGCACAGCCAAAGAAGTCACTGGCACTGCTAGAAGACAACCGACAACATGGGAAAAAATCTTTACTAGCTGTGTATCAGACAAAGGGCTATTATCTACAATATATAAAGAACTCAAACAGATCAGCCTCCCCAAGTTTAAAGACCCAATTCAAAAATGGGCATCTGAAATGAACAGACACTTCTCAGAGGCAGAAATCAAAGCAGCCAAGAAGCATATGAAGAAATGTTCAACATCACTGGTCATTCAAGAGATGCAAATGAAAACAACACTGAGATTTCATCTCACTCCACAAAGAATGGCCGCGATCACAAAATCAACCAACAATAAATGCTGGCGTGGCTGTGGGGAGAAAGGAACCTTTTTCCACTGTTGGTGGGATTGCAGACTTGTGCAACCATTGTGGAGATCCGTGTGGAGATTTCTCAGAAAACTAGGACTAGGGGTCCCATTTGACCTGGCTATCCCCCTGCTAGGAATATACCCAAAAGAATTTTAAAAATCACATTGTAAAGACAGATGTACACCCTTGTTCATAGCAGCTCAGTTTGTGATAGCTCAATCTCGGAAACAACCCAAATGTCCATCAACTGGAGAGTGGATAAAGATGTGTTTTTTTCTAAAATGGAGTATTACTCTGCCATAAAGAATGACAAGATCGATCCATTTAGGTGCAAATGGAGACACCTGGAGGATATACTGATAAGTGAAATCAATAGATCACAGATAGACAATTTTTGGATCTTCTCTTTGGCATGAACATCTGTAGATGCAAATGAGCTCTAGAAAGTAGGACAGCTTTTATAGAGTGGAAAATTTCTATAGGAATCTTGGTGTGGGAATGTGATGAGGGGAAGGAATAAATATGATACAGAAAGAAAATAAAAGAGTATGTATGAAGGGGTGAGGAGGTGTGGGTGGGTAGGGATATGGGTAAAAATGAGAATTAACTTGTGTCATATACTGGTACAAATTCCCCAGTGTTATATGTGATTTTTGAGATGTATATAAATTGTACCAATAAAGAATTCAATTAAAATTTAAAAAAAAGAAAGCCAACAGTCACAGGGCAGGATCCCAGAGGAGAGAGATGCAGACCAAGGTGAGGCCACCTTCTCTAATGACATACAGCTGCTCACACTGTACAGCTGAGGCCGCATAGAATCTCCCATGTGCTAAGTCCTGGGACTTGGGGATATTGAGATGAACAAGCCCAGCCCCAACCCTTGGGGGTCGACTTTGGGGTCAGACAGGCAGACAGAGGTTATAGGGCCAAGTAATGCGAGTGTCAAGGAGTTGGGGTATGTCCCATTTCTGGGGACACTGTGGGGATGGCTTCCTTAGAGAGGTGTCTTAGTTAGTTTGCTCATTGTGACAAAAGCCCTGATACCCAAAGTTAAAGGGGGAAGGTTTATTTAGCTCACAGTTGGTAGAGGTTTCAGTCTTAATTAGGTGGCTCCAAGGCAGGAAGACATGGCAGAAGGACATTACAGAGGAGAAACCGTTCATGCCAGGCAGAAGGTAGCAAAGCAAGCAAGCAAGGAATCTGGGTAGCTTCTTTCTGCCCCTTTTATACGTAATTCAGGCTATCGGGATCAGGGTGGTGCCAAACCAGTCAGTGGACTGATCTAGTAACCACATAGCCTTAATCCCAGCATCACACCCTCTACAACCAACCACCTCTGAAAAAGCCCCACCTATGACCGCATGAGGCATTAGTGGATATCTGGACACAAACACACAGCTCTTGGAATCTTATAAGCCAAGTAGTTAGTAGTAGCCAAATAAATATGAACAAATATGTTTCAGATGAGGAACAGAAGCTATAAGATATGAAGCATAGAAAACCAAGGAGGACCCGAGTTCTACAAGTGACATGATGTGATTGAGTGTGGATGTGCGACCCCAACCCAAGACGGATCAGCAGTGAGTCAGGGAGGCTCATGAGAGGAGGACTATAAGGGAGGAGGTTCCTGGGCTCCCAGAATGCTAAGACATCTTCATCTCTGCAACCAGCACTAAGCACAGTGCATGTTGCACAGTGGCTCTTTAGGAAGCGTTGGATGATGAAGGAATCAGTGGCCAAGCCTCAGACCCTCCTACTCACAGGCTACAGAGAGCACAATGCAGGCTGCCGCAGTACAGACCTGCTAGAGGCTGTCAGTCTATTCGGCCCCTACAACACACTGTGATAGGCCCGGTAGGAAACATAGCCAGAGGCCCAGGGAGATGGTGAGTCGCACAGCACAAACTCCAAGTGCCCCTGAAGCTCAGCAGAAAGAGGAGAGGACAGGAAGGTTGAGAAGGGCCAGGGACAGATGATGGCTAGCTGGGCCTTAGGCAGGATCCTGTGTGACGGGCTATTACACTATTTTCCAAGGTGAGAGAGTCAGATGTTAAGGCATTTCCCCAAAAGAACAGCTTAGTAAAGAGAAAAGCTGAGGTCTGGTGCCCAGTCTCAACAAGCTACAAAACTAAAACTCTGTCCCAGTCGCCACTCAGCCAGCCCACCAGCCTGTCGGCCTGACGGCTCTCAGAACCCAGAGGAGCTAAAGGTCCAGGCAACCTTTCCAACACACGCCTCAGCTGGCCTCTGGGGTCCTGCCTCTGGCCCCTGGCTGTGTCCTCACACCTCACCAAGGACAGAGGAGGTGGGCAGGACCCCAGTTAGAGGTAGAAGAGGGGTCCCCATAGTGCGTGGGCTTTGACTGCCATCAAGTTCAAAGCTTCTACCGCAAGGAGCTGAGCAAAAAGAGGAGGAAGTGCTTTATTTTTAAATCCTTGTTTTCAGTCCTTGGAGATCTAGTAATATTTTCCTGGGGCGGAGGCAGTCTCACCTGTAGCTGAGGAGGAGAACTTCTGCAGCTCCCACAGGAATCTGCATGTGACTGGGAAGGTCAGCTGGTAGGCATCCCACAGGAAGGGCCCGCCTCTGGACGCCCTGGCATTCCCCATACCAGGGCCCTGGGGTCAGCCCCTCCTCGTGCTGGCTCACTGAGCTGCTCACCTCACTCTCCTCGCTGGACTGCCCAGGTTCCACTGTGCACAAACCAGATCAGCCAGCTCTGCCCACGGCCAACCCCAGCCCCCTCCCCAGCGTTCTGCCCCAGACTCCCAATCTCTTCTGCCTCCTCTCTTTACTTCATTCCTTTATCTCAAACCTGAGGCCGAGACCCAGCAACCCTGCCATGTGAGCCCCACCCACGTCAGTGGCTCCTGTCTACCTTCGGCCTGGTCCCCTTCACCAGCAAGGTCCTCCCTCCTGTTCTAGCATTACCACCCCTCAACCTCTGCTGAGCAAAGGGTCCTCCTGGAAAACTGCCTATGGGAGCCCAAAGCTCTGGTCTCTGATGGAGCTCTCTAGGCCCTCCCTAACTGCCTGGCACCCTTTCCCCTGGCACAGTGCCAATCCCCAGGGATGGGCTCTAGGCCCTGGCAGGCACTGTGCTCCATGGGCAGTATCTTCCCGTGAACTCCTGTAGTGTGAAAACTACTGTGCCGGGTGGCAGCCATTATTCCCCTTGACAGGGACCTTGCCAAGAAGGCACTGTTGGCCCTCAAGAACCTTGAAGGTCAAGGCTCTGTGGTCTGTCCCAAGGCCACACAAGTCCACCTAAGGTCTGGCCACAGAGCGCTAGATGGCCACAGGGCCCCTCTGCCTGCCCCTCTCTGCTCCCCTCAAGTCCTGTAGCTGGATATTGCTTCTCTGTCAGAGTAGGGCAGGGGCTGAGAGCTGGACCTTGTCACCTTTGTCTCTGTCCCGTCCCCACCTCTGCACCAGTTGACTGCTACAACCAGAGTCTACAAAAGAGTTACCAGAGAGTTTAAACTTCAGCCAGAAATCTGAACTTTGAGAGAATTCCAGATTTTTTAAATACTGGCTTGCAATTTAAAGTTTTAAACACTGCATAAGCCACCTGACCTTCTTGAGCTTGTCCACAGGCTCATACTACCCAGGGACGTGGCTGCCCCAAGGCCAGTCTCTCCTGTTTTGCAGCACAAAGAAGTGAGAGATGAGAGGAAGTAGAGCTGACTCTGAGAAGGGCAGTGATGCCTGATGGGAAATTTCCAGAGCAGCTTCTCCAAGTAGGGGGAACTCAGCACCCCACGTGGTGTCAGAGCCTGGGAGTGCAGAGGGCAAAAAGGCACACTTAGAAAGGACTGTTGCTTTGATTTGTTTGCATAATTTATATTCAAAATATTAAAACCACTAACAAAGAGCCGGGCGTGGTGGCTCATGCCTGTAATCCCAGCACTCTGGAGGCAGAGATAGGAGGATTGCTGAGTTCGAGGTTTGCCTGGGCTACATAGTGAGCTCAGGGCCAGCCTGAACTACAAAGCGAGACCTTGTCTCAAAACAAACAAACAAAAAAAAACCACTAACAAAGAATGTGAACATTTTTATGCTCAAATGAGAAAAAACAGGATCTGGGCTCTTCCCTGAGGTGGGGCAAGGAGACCCTAGCTCCATTTTTAAATAGTAACCAGAATGCAGAGAGAGGACTGGGGCCAAATAAAAGAGAAACTTCCTGAAAACGAGTCAGGCATGGCAATGAGAGGGCCAGGGAGGTGTGGGATTTTCCTCTACCAAGGCCTGGGGCACTTGCTGCAGGAGAACTGGCTGCCTGGCTTGGGCATCCAACCAGGGCTGAGGCAGGGTGGGATGACTTCCCAGGGACCTTTCCAGACCCAGAAATTCAAGCCCGCTCAGCTGGAAAGGCAGGAAGCCACTTTCCACAGCTCTAAATGGCCGCTGTGTGTTTTTCTGCCCTCCTAAACAGCCTGGCCAGGATAGACACTATGGGCATGGAAGACGCAGGGCGGGCAGGCGGCTGCTCCATTCCCTGGGCAGGGCTCATCCAAAGGGTGATAATGGCTGGGGACCAACCTCCCACCCCTCTGCTTTCTACACACAGCACTTTCATTAAAAAACTATCAATCAAAAGTTTGCCCCTCTGAGGCTGTATAATCTCAGGGAAATTAAAAAGCTCTATGCAAAACTATTGTTGGTGGGTGGTAGCAGCAACCAGCTAGAGGGGAAACAGGCTAAGTCCCATAACCATGACTGATAATCACAATACCTGTTTATTAAGTTCTGACCACATGCTAAGCATCTTGCATATACTTTCCTGGCCCCTACTGTCCCCCCAGCCAAGGTAGGAGTACTGTTATACTCTCTGCAAGCACCCCACTATTTGCTTGGACAGCACTTTGCATACTGGTAATTAATGCTTAGTTGTTTATATTGTAATATTTCTTCTTACTTGGCTGGTCAGTGCTCAGTGCATGATTGGCACAAAGAAGGTGTTCAATAAATACTTGTGTATTATGTCTTCTCTAATTCTCATGGCTACTCTGTAAAATGTTCCAGTGGGAATGCACAAAATCTCAACATCTAGGTTTGCTCTGGTCATTTGAACAGAAGTGCTGGCTTAAGAACTTGCTCTGGTTAGTAATAATGACAATTATAATCCTATAGCTTCTGCAGGTTCTTACTGTAAGCCTAGAATGCACAGTTCTTAGACAAGCACTTAAGTGACCCCTTATAAATATAAGTGGATCATCTACTGCTTAGTCTCAGATGTCATCACTGCTCTATAGTTCAAAGCAATGAAATCTGGAGTTTTTTGAAGGTCTGGAGAAGGGTCCAGGAAAGTCAGTCCTTGGGAAATGGCAGTAAATTAGTTTTGAGAAGAGAGATGCCAGGCAAGAACTCACCAGGGTTCTACCAAGCAAATGAAGGATCTCTGACATTCACTGTTAACTTCTTCCCTGTTTGAAACACAGTACTGCAGATAGATAATTAGATATCTTGTAGGCAGTTAGACAGGGCTGGCCTTCATGGAGGACAGTCAAGGAGCCAACAAGGAGGACAATCTTGACCCATCCAATGAAGGCCAGCATTGTTATAGAGAAACAACCATACCTGTGTTCTTTCCCTAACGATGAATAGTAGTGATTGATATTCTAAATAGGTATCAGTCTTCTGGCTGGGGGACAAAGACCTTAACCCACACCTCCTAGGAGAGAGCCCTGACTGAAAATTCTTGTACACTTGCTTAGTAATTAGCTTTCCCACTGGATCCTCATTGAATATTAACTAAGCAACTATACTTTCACTCTTATTGGTTGATCATAGTTTTGTCCACCTTGTGATTTGTCATTGGACCAATATTATCTGAAAGACTGTACTTGCAATCTTACTGTAGTTGACTGTCCTTTTGTTCCATTTGAACCTGCCTCACATCAAGGCTTTGCTCCATAAAAACCCCTGGGAAACAGAGTCCCTGCACAACTCACTTCCCAGTCCCCTTCTGTGTCTCTTAGACAAAAGCTATCTTTCTCTTAATAAAATTTTCCTACCCTTAACCTCCACTGTCCCTGGAATTCACTCTTCGATTTTAGAGAACACAGGATGATGTTTCAGATATCTAGCAGGTTCGGGAGTTATGCCTATCTCCCCTGTATCGACAGGAACTTCCTTTCTTCTAAGCCCTTGGGTGAAAGTCTGTTACACACAACACCAGTGGCTTGGTGAAGCTGAGCCTACTGTACACAGCATGATGCAGTGAGCCCTCACGGTCCTCAGAAATACTGCTAAGGGGAAGTATTGCTTGTGTGATTAAAAACAAATAAATTATATCCTCAGAAACTTCTATAAGGAAAGAATCATTTGGGAAGAGTCAGGAAACTGGGCAGTGCACCTCCCATTTCCACATATGTGGGATGAGGGCCAGAGCCAATATAGCGGGGCCAGAAGAGAAAGGAGGATAAGGCGGACCTGGGATGTCTCTGCTGACGGAAATGGAAAGGAGGCCCATAGGGGTGGGGGAATCATTCAGAGCCACAGACAACACATGGTGGAGCAGACACACTGGGGCAGGGCTCTCCCAGGAAGGGAGGAAGACTCCCTAACACTCTCCAGGCTGCCAACTGTGGAGTCCAGCTGGGTGGCCCAGACCTCTGCCTGAACAGCAAGTGCTACCAGAGACCCTGCTTGGGGCAATGACCACCCCCGCTTCCATACACAGATCTCTCCTAGCCTTTGCCTGGCTTTCCCATTTGCCCACACCAACCCGAAATAGAAAAGCCCCTGTGAAACGCTCCGTTAGAATGGTTATTTTGTTGAAGTGCCAAGTGACCAGCTCCTGCTGCCACTTTCCATCCCTCCAGCCATTCCCCAGTTGGAATCCAGAAATAAAACAAAGGCTTTGTTTCTGTATTTTGATTTCCTCCCTAAAATCTCAACCATGCAGGAAACACCCACCCAGGCCCAGATAAGTAAGCTCAGACTGCTGTCCACGGAGGGTGGGTGGGGCCGGGGTCAGCAAGTAGAGACGGAGGGAAGGCTGTGAGGCTGGCAGGCCAGAGCTGCCAGAACGCCTGACCTCTGCCTGCCCAGCTTCTCCAGCCGACTTCCTCCTTCCAAAGGGAAAGGGCCGGGTGTGAGGAGCTCCAGCCAGGGAACCTCAACCTGAGGAAGCAGGTATGAAGGGATGGCTGAGGAGAGGTACCTCACACAGGCTTTTCATATATGCCCCCAAGGCCTTGGGACAACATCTCCACCCATCTTCTCTCAGCTCCTCTCAGCTCCTCGTACAATAAAGCAGGCATTGAAAGAAGAACATGGGAGAGGCTATTTTGGGCCGTGGGGCTGACTCCTGAGAGAACGGTACTGGCTGACAAAGATGCTTTTGCCCTTCTCTGGGCCTCGCCTCCGTTTCCTATGGCATTAAAATACAAGGTGAATTTCTGGATTATGTACAGAAGGAAGTCTTTGAAATTCTAAAGGATAAAAAGAGAAAAATACTGAATTAAAATTAATTTTGCTTTTGAAATAAAAATAATACTCTAGGGAAGAGCAATGACCTGCCCCAGACTCCCCAAACCACAACTTGTAAAGGGTGAGTGGGGCCCCCAAGTTCCACCACACTTCCTGCGGTCTCCAGACAGGTCCATTGCCTAGAAACAAAAACTTTTAAACTCAACTCTTGTTATACCAGGGAGAGCTTAACATACAGCATGTAGAGTCAATTCTCTGTGAACTCAATTTTTAAATTTAGAAAGCAGACCTATAAACGCCACATAGGTGATTAAGTAACAATCCATGATAACAGTTGAACTCCTTCCATGTGGTACCATCTCTACAGGGAGTCAAGCCCCAGGGGAAGAGGCCTGCTGAGGCCCGCTCTCAGCCTTTGCTGACTTTTGGATTCCCAAGAGAGGGAGAACTGGGCAGTGGGACTCCTTGCTGGCAGCTCAGGGACAGAAAGCATTTCACCTCATCCCTAGTAAAGAGGACTTGGGGACTGCCTCAGGTCCCCATGGTGTATTATAAGATTAGTTCAGGGCCGGAGGGTTAGCTCAGTGGTTCTGGCGCCTGCCTCGCAAGTGCAAGGTTCTGAGTTCAATCCCGGTAACCACATACAATGATGGGCATGGTGACTCACGCCCACCAACAATCAATACCACATACCACATACCACAGTGCCGGGCGTGGTGGCTCATGCCTATAATCCCAGCACTCGGGAGGCAGAAGCAGGAGGATTGCTGAGTTTGAGGCTTGCCTGGACTACATAGTGAGCTCAGAGCCAGCCTGGACTACAAAGCAAGACCCTGTCTCAAAAAAAAAAAAAAAAAAAAGATTAGTTCAGATCTTTACCCCAGTCATGACTCACAGCAAAAGGACTCTATTTGCCCGGAAGGAAAGCATTCCCAGAACTATCTGGATCTCTGATTCAGTGCTTTTAAAAAGCAGGGCTCGCTTGCTCTCCTAACTCAACCCCAAGACACATCTAAACAGAATCTCATCAGGCTACTGGGGGTCAAGCGCCGGATAAGAAAAGAGATCGCAAACAGCTGCATGGAAACTGCGGCCTATTGTCACAGGCAGCTTCTCCCCTCTGCAGTTGGAGAGCTGGCTGCCCCGCTGCTCCTGTGTGGCAGAGAGGAGGACCTGTGAATGCCCAGGAGGGCCTGTTGCATAGGGAAGGGGGAACTGGAGGTCAGAAAGTGTCCTATTAGTCTCTTTCCTTCAATGTGGTTTTAAACCTTAGAATAGAAAAAGTGATTTAAAAATACATTTAAAAAGGTATTTAAGATAAGCCACCTAACAAGTCACTGTCATCTAGATATAAAAAGAGAACCGTATCTTCTTTGTCTTTTCAAGGCATACCTTCCACCTTTCATTTAAATTTTAGTTTAGTTGGAGTCACTGTGACTAAACCACACTCTGCAACCCACAGTGGTGAAGACAGGTGGATGGTGAGGGTGGATGAACATCTTTGAAAAAGGTCAAAACCAAAAACGCGTACTGGTCTATTCTCCAGCAGGATCAGAAGCCAACAGAGCTTCTATCAGCACCCTTGATGGAGGCCCAGCTGGCATTTTCATTGGATTAGCTGGGCACATGAAGCCAAAAGAGAAATCCAAGGGAGAGAAACTCAGAGCAAGGCTACAGATGAGTACAAACCAGCTCGGCTAAAAGACAGGGATCCATTTTCAAATCCTACCCTATCACGACAAAAAGAAGACAAAATTGTCATCTGTTTATTGTGCATAGTGGGTATGTGATGTTTGCCAGATCTCTTATTTGTATTTTTCTTTTCTTTTTAAATTAAAAACTACAGCATGCACCTGATTCAGGTGTTCATCGTTGACTACAGATTTAATGAGTCAGGGAAGATGGCAGCCAGCCTTGTCTGCCTCGTTCTGCCAGCAAGCCATGGCCGAACCTGCAGGGCTCCTGCTGCCTCACCACATCCCTGTACACGGCTCTGCCTGTGCCCTTGGAAGCCTCAAGGTGGCACTGGTCTTGTACCATCAGATCCAGTACCACCTACAGGGGAGGGCCGGTGACATTTCCCCTCCTCCAGTTTTGGGAACAGGTGTTACACAAGTGTCACGTGCTTCATAGAGTTCGGGCAGAATCACTCCTGCCTTTGTTCTCTCGGGTGATGATTTTGGGGACCTGCTTAACCTCCCTGAGCCTCAGTTTCCCCATTCACAAAAGGCTAGTAGCATCCAGCAAAATGATGGTGAGGGTTAGAGACGAGGAATATGAAGCATATATAGCATGGTGCAAGCCTACAAGTCAATGTTGAAGGAAAGATACATGAGTGGATGGATGGATGGGTGAGTGGATGGATACATGGAAAGACAGTCATACTGACAGGTAATCATTAAATCATGCCATCTGAGAAGCAGCTGGAGGGAAGTAAGGCCATCGAGGAGCTGACTGGTGAAGGGCGCTAAGCATTGTGTCTCTACAAGGATCCAGCCGAAGCCAGGGCCACCCCTAGGAGCTGTCACAGGCAGCCTCCCTTGTTACAAGCTTCTCAGCCTTTACTCAGTCACCTTCCTGTTTTAGCCATATTTGTCTACTGCTATACTGTTATTAGTTTAAATAACTTTACCTTAAAATTACCATATTTAAGGGCTGGAGATTTAGCTCAGTGGTTCCGGCACCTGCCTAGTAAGTGCAAAGTCCCTGGTTTAATCCCGGTAACCACATACAACAATAAAGGCATGGTGACTCACACCCACAAGCAATCAGTACCACACACCACAATGCTGGGGGTGGTGGCTCATGCCTGTAATCCCAGCACTCAGGAGGTAGAGGCAGGAGGATTGCTGAGTTGGAGGCTTGCCTGGGCTATGGTGAGTTCAGGGCCAGCCTGAGCTACAAAGTGAGACCCTGCCTCAAAAAGAAAAATATAAAAAATAAAGTAAAATGACCATATTTAAGAAGCAGCATACTTTTAACTTAGAATTTTCTTTGGCCTTAATCTAGGCAAAATACCCATTTGAAATGCAGGGTCGATGTGAGGCCTGTATTTTTTTTTTCAGTAACACATATAAACACATATGTAGCTATTAAAATGGAAGATGCTGTCTGCGTGTGAACTGAGACAGCATCCTCAAGGGGCCCTGCAGTGGGGAGGAATCTGTTATTTGAGGCTGCTTGAGTAATGATAATGTTCTTCATTCTCATGCTCCTTTCTGGTCTCTCAGCATATTTCATCCATATATTTCATCTAATCCCCATGACAACCCCGAGAGAAGAACAGAAAAGTCACAGATGGAGCCTGGACCAAGCGGCACAGGCCCACCAAACCCTATAGATAGTCACAGCAGGGTATGGCTGAAGCTCAGCAGTCCGCTCTCTTCTGCGGCACCACCACACGGTGCACAGCCAGCTCCGTTCTTAGTGTTCTCCCAACCTCAGTCACAACAACAACCCGCAGGGTCCCCAGGCTCTCTAGATGGACAATATGCTTTTCTGGGGCCCAGAACATCACCTCAGCAACTGGTGATCACCTGCACTGTGGTCTGACCATCTGGCCATTATCAGGCACATCTACTGAAACTGTCAGGAATACTGAGGGACAGTGATAGGGACCCAGTGGCCTGATGGCTCCCAGGAGAGGGAGCCCTGCAAGAAGAGATGGAGACCCCAGGTTACATGGCAGCAGCTGCCAAAGAGCATAATGTGGCCTACACCTCAGCCATTCGAGTGTGATGTGGGGGCAGCCTTGTGCACTCCTGTCACCTATCTCCACTGCTTCGGTCTGCCCTGCAGTGGCACGCAAGCCTGGCTGGGACCACAAGGCCACCGAGCAGGTCCTCAACAGACACCAGGGAAGCCATGAGGCTTTAGACCAGGGCTGGCCAACCTGAAACCAGGGATCATTTCCAGAGATCCCTAAATTCTCTTGAATGATGCACCCAACTTTGCACATCAAATAGTTTTTCTGGATTTATTAATTATGAAGCCGTATTTCAAAAGGCTGAGTCCAGAACATAAATCCCTTCATTCTGAGCTCCAGGCCCTCAGCTTCCTTGGCTACTTGTCCCACGAAAGTTTACAATGACTTCAAAACACTGAGAGGAGCTCTGCACCCTGAGAGCTGCTCGCTCTACTCTGTCCAGTTTTGTTACTTGTGCCCCAAAACATCTCCACTGACTCAGCACCACAGGGCGTGGAGGCATTATCTAAGACTTCCTTGGAGGACAGGACCCCAGAGCTCACCAACCAACTCCTCCCAAAGCCGAATTCTCACCTTAGTCCCCAGACCATGTTCTTGCCAGATGTCCCAGGACACAAGGAGCTCACTCAGCCCCTGCCTTTTTCTACTCCCCAGACAAAGGTGCAAGTACCTCACTGCTGGCTCATGCCTGCTTGGGCCAGACAGATACAAAGGCTCTGGAACTCAATGTACACCCTTGGGACACTTAGGAACATTCCGGCTTTGGACAAGAACCTGTTCCCACTTAGTCAAATGAGTTCGGCTTGAACAAACTGCACCAAGCTCATGAGCAGGTATGTTTTCACTCATTGGTGGGAGGCACACACTGAGGCAGCTTACTGGTAAAACAAATTACACTGATTACACCAGGTGTAAAACCTATGCTGAAGGTCTAGTGATTTCCCTGAGAACTCACTAGAAGGCTGGTCAGCATGGGATTCTGACAAGTCGTTCCTGGTTCCAGGCAGTCACTAGAGCTTGGGAACCAGCCCCAAGGGTAATGGACTTGATACACTATAAGAAAGTGAAATATCAGGCCAGGGATTTAGCTCAGTGGTTCCTGCGTCTGCCTGGCAAACACAAGGTCCTGAGTCCAATGCCCAGCACCACATATCAAAATGCCAGGTGTGGTGGGTCACGCCTATAACCTCACCACGGGGGAGGCAGAGGCAGGAGGACTGCCAAAGAGTTCAAGGCTGTCCTGGGCTACAGGGTGAGTTCCGGACCAGTCTAAACTACAAAGTGAGATCGTGTCTCAAAAAAAAAAAAAAAAAAAGTGAAATTATCTATGGGTAGAGCAATAATAAAAGTTACATCTGTCACAAAAGGATCATGAAAGTGTTTTATGTAGCTGAAAGCATAAAAAGAAACAGAAACTGCTTCACGCAGGAGCCAAGCTGACAGCCCTGGAAGATAATCACCTGCCTCCCCACAGTGGCCACCCTCTCCTCTGTAAGCAAAAGCCAAGGTCAGCTGTGGGCTTTAGCTCCCGCCAGAGCACTGGGCTTGCTCACCATTCCTCCCTCACACAGGCTGGCATCTCTGGAAGTTCCAGGCTATCAAAGTCTCCCACCCTGGCAGAGAAAGGCAAACTACACCATAAGCACTGACAGAGATGCTACCTGGCCACTGGGCGGGCAGTAAGAACAGACCCAGTGGTGGAAATGATGCCTCAAACCATGTTCGGCCCTAGTCAGCTAGAACAAGCAATTTACAGGAAATTAGAGGTTCAAGAAAATGTTAGCAGCTCAAGTTTCTTCTCTGGAAAAAGAATCAGGAGAAACTCTAAGAACTGTCTGTGAAAAGTACTTTGTTCACTGCTAAACCCTGACACATGTCAGTTTAAATTAACAATACACAGAGCTACCACCTCACACCTCTACAGAGAACGCTAAATAATCAACACATAAAACAGGCCATAGCAGGGCCCCCACACCACCAGACCTTCGAATCATGGGCCAGAACAGGCAGACGGCCAAAAGCATGGACCCTGAATACTAATCCTGGGCAAGTTGCTGACCCTTTCTAACCCCATCGCCCCATCTGCATACAGGGATAAAACTTTTCAGGAGGTGTCCCATCAAACGAGCAAACACCTGGTCCTTGTGAGCCTTGCTGTTATTGTAATGAGGCCTCCAGGCTTTTAAGTCAGATCTGCTTGCTCCTGTGGCCAGGCAAACCTCTGTGGAGGCCACAGAGTGGGATCTCATCAGACTACCTGGTTCAGGACAGAAAGCAAGTCCTGGAGAAGCAAAAAGGACTGTAGTCTAAGCAGGTTCCACACCAGCAGGGGCCCTGCGGGAGGAGGGGCAATCCCAGGGCTTGTATCAAAACCCAGTGAAGTCCTCTTTGTCCCCCTCTCCAATCTGCACTTGCTCCAGGAAAGCGGCCACCTCGGGTCAACCTAAGACAAGTATCCAAAAGCCCCTGCCGCATCAGGCATCAGTCCTCCTGGGAGGCCTTTCCTGACCTCCATCCCTGCAGTACTGGTCCCTGAGGGATCCCAAACCCCTGGACTTCCCAGATCCCACCACCGACCGCGCTGCCTTGTCGCGGGGCCGGACCTGACACGGTGTCATACGTGATGGACACCCGCCCAGTGCGTTCAGTGTCTGAGTCCAGGCCCCAGCTGTGACCAGAGCCGCAGCTCCCAGAACTCCAGGGCGCAAGGAAGAGCGATTCATAGAGGAGGCTGGTTTTTATTATTTAGATGAATGTCATCCCACCCGCGGATCCCTGCCCTCCTCAACGCCATTTTAAAGGGGGAGAAAGATCTCTCCTCCAGCCCTGAGTCCCGCCGCCCACCTCCCAGCTCCCACCTCCCCGCCGGCTCCTCTCGGGGCAGCACTGATTACCATGAAAGGGCCTCGGGTGGCAAGCAGGCCCTCCCCAGGGGGGTCTCGGCCGCGGCCGATTTCTCGATCGCACACCGCCGCGCCGGGAGCTTGCGACGAGGGCAAAAGGCCAGGCTGAGCTAGTCCCGGCGCGCAGCCCGCGCGAGGGGAGCGCAGCGGAGGAGCCCGGGGGCGGCCACACCTCCCGCCCGGAACAAAGCCGCGCCGGGCAGGGGCCGCGCGGGCCAGCCTGACCCCTCGGAGGCTGCCGGCGCACTCACCGCTCTCGGCGCGCCTCAGCTCCGGCCCTCAGACCGCCTCGTCCGCGCCGGCGCCCGCGCCCGCGGGGCCCGGCGGCTGCCAGACAGACGCCCCGCGCCGGCCGCCCGCCCGCTGCTCCCCGCCCGCGCCGCCTTAAAGCGACCACGCAGTCCGCGCGTCCCGAGCGCCCGGCGCGCCGCGCATTCCTTATATTGCAACAGCGCTTGCTAAAAATAGAGCGCCGCGGCGCGGCGGGAGCTCAGCCCTGGCCGACCCTGGCTCCGGGACGCGCGCCGCGGAGCCTCCGGCTCCCCGGGTCCCGAGGCTGCCGGGGTCTCCCGCTGCTGCATCCCCCTTGGCCCGCGCACTCACCGGGATCCGACCACAGCGCAGATGCTGACTGGGAATTCGCTCGGTCCTCTTTAAAAGGCTTCGGCGCCACAACCTTTAAATCTCCGCTGTGGCCTGGGCAACTTCTCAGCTTGCGGACGCCTCCTCCGTCCGCCACTCCGCCTGCGTCCCTATGGCGTCCGGAGACGCCTTTTTCCCGGGTTCTGCAGCCAGCGTCCTTTCCCTCTTAGACTCTCCGGGTGCACTGGGCCAGGGCCCAAAGTTCACTTGGTTGGGTGTGAGGGAACAAGTGACACTTGCGGACAATTTCATTGTTTCGGTTCCGCTAACTCCTCTTCATCCGCGTTGTCTTCTTCCCGTTAAGAAAAAAAGATATAATTCACATATCGTAAAATTCCACCTTGTAAAGTGTGGTTGAAAGCATTTTCATGAAGTTGTGCAACCATCGCTATGATCTAACTCTAGAGCATTTTAATCACCCCTCCAATGCAGTAATCACTCCTCCTTCTCCCTTTGCCCCAGCCTGGGAAACCATTGATCTCCTTAGCAGTCTCCATGGATTTGCCTATTCAGGACATTTCTATAAACAGAACCATACAACGTGTGGTCTTTTGTAACTACCTTCTTTATGTAAGCACAAGGTTTTCTTGGTCCATATGTGTTTTTGCATGTAGTAGCACTTAGTCCTTTTCATGACTGAATAATATTCTATTTTGCGTACATACATTTTGTTTTTACGTTGATCAGTTGATGAATAGGTTTCTACTTTGGGAAATACTGTGAATAAAACTTGCGAACATTGTAAGTCTTTGTGTGAACATAAGTCTTCATTCTCTTGGACATTCACCTCAAGGTGGAATTCCTGGGTCTTTTGGGTAATTATTTTTCAAAAAACAACCATTTGTTTTCTAAAGCAGCTGCACCCTTCTACATAACCCATAATGTTTGCGGGACCACAGTCTGTACATCCTCCCTCTAAGGCCAAGTGGACCCCAGACGACCAGAGTGGATGGCACTGAAAGTGCCCCACCTGGCACGTGGGGTGTAAAAGAAGTGGTGGGAAGAGATCTTGGGGGAATGAATTCATTGCCAAGTCTTGCCCTAGAACCTACCTTTTGCTTCCCTTTCCATTTATGGCAGGCCACGAGGAAGGTGCATAGAAGGCATTCTGTTTGTCTGTCAACCTTCACTGACTTTTTTATCAAGAGACATTGCCTCCTCACCCGTGACTGGCACCATAACCTGATGCCCTCAGCAGAGCTGAGACAACATCTATACAAGTGTGGGAAGGTCTATGGATATTGCTTCTATATACAAATCTCTAACAAGATGTGTTCTCAGAAATGGAGCTTATACTGCTAATGGTCATACTCAGGGACCTGGGATTCTCCAACAGGCTGCCTCCTCGGCTTTTCTGAAGTAAAGCTATAGCTCACTTGCTGGCAAACAAGGCTTTGGAGACAGAGACTGAGGAGAAAAGCGAGGGCTGGATTTGAGAATTCACTTGGGAAACACTGCCAAAGCATCCACTGAGTGCCTGTACGGAGGCAGAGAACAACCTCCCATCAAAGAGAGTGCCAACCAAGAGAAAGAAGCTCGGGGGACGCGCGAGCTCAGAAGAGGGTGCCTAGCCCAACATGGGGAGATGGCAGTGGGAATGAATGGCCAATCCTGGTCTGTAAGAACACATAGCACTATCTAGGACAGAGACAAAACCTATATAAAACAAACATTAATGGATATCAGACAACCACTAACAACTGTAATGGGGGCCTCAGCACCCCACCATCACAGAGACAGATCAACTAGACAGAAAAATTAACAAAAAAAAAAATCAGAGCTGAGCCAAACCTTTGAACAAATGGACCTAGTACGTATTTATAGAGAATAACAGAATACACATTCTTCTCAGCTGCACATGGGACTTTTTCCAAAATAGATCACATAGAAGGTAATAGAACATGCTTAAGTAAATGGAAAGAAATTATCCCAAGCATAGTATCAGATCATAGTGCAATGAAATTGGAAATCAGTGGCACAATAAATCACAAAAACTTCATAAACACATGGAAATTAATTAACACCCTCCTGAAAAATCCATGGTAACCCATGAAACTCAAGATGAAATTAGACAGTTTCTACAATTAAATGACAATGCTAACTAGTATGACATACTGGAACTTTTGAGATTCAATTAAAGCAGTCCTGTAGGGCAAATTTATATCAGTAAATTTCAACATCAGAAAAACTGAGTGAGTGCAAATAACCTAATGTTTTATGGTATTTTGGTACTAGGGTTGAACTCAGGACCTTGAGCATGCAAGGCAGGCAGCAGAACTACTGAGCTAAATCCCCAGCCCTTAAATAACCTAATGTTAAACTTCAAACTTCTAGGAAAAGAAGAACAAGTTAAACTTAAAACGTGTTATGGAGGAAATTATAAAAATCAGAACATAAATTAATACAATGGAGATTAAGGAAATAGAAATGAATCAAATAGTTTGTTTTTTGAAGAGTAAATAAAATTGAAAAAACACTTAGCCAATCTTACAAAAGACTAAATCCATCCAATTAGAAATGAAAAGGGTAAAATTATAATGGATCCTGCAGAAATCCAAAAGATCATCAATATCTACTTTAAGCACTTGTACTCTAATAAAATGGAAACCTCAGAAGAAATGGACAGACTCCTAGATGCATATGAATTACAAAAGCTGAATCAAGAAATATAAAAATTCTAAATAATCTAGTATCAGACAATGAAATTGAAGAAATAACAAAAAAACTACTAGAAAAGAGAAGCTTGGGGCAGGGATTTAGCTCAGTGGTTCCAGCACCTGCCTAGCAAACACAAGGTCCCTGGTTCAATCCTGGTAACCACATACAACAATATTGGTTGTGGTGACTCACACCAACCAGCAATCAGTACCACATACCACAGTGCAGGGTGTGGTGGCTCACGCCTGTAATCCCAGCACTCGGAAGGCAGAGACAGGAAGATTGCTGAGTTCGAGGCTTGCCCGGGCTACATAGTGAGCTCAGGGCCAGCCTGAACTACAAAGCAAGACCCTGTCTCAAAAAAAAAAAAAAAAAAAAAAAAAAAAAAAAAAAAAAAAAAAAAAAAAAAAAAAAAAAAAAAAAAAGGAAAAAGAAAAGCTTAGATCCTTTGGATTCACTGCTGAGTTGTACAAGAGATTTAATGATTTAACACTGCTATTTCTCAAACTCTTTAATGACACTGAAAGGGAAGCACTATATCCAAAGTCATTCCCGGAAGAAAGCATTACACTGAAACCAAAATCACAGAAGGATCCAACTCAAAAAAAGAACAACAGGCCAATTTCATTAATGAACAAAGATGCAAACATCCTCAAAAAGACACTGGCAAACAGAACGTGGCAAATCATCAAGAAGATTATACACTATGGCCGAATAGGTTCATCCCAGGGATGCAGGTATGGTTCAGTACATGCAAATCAATAAATGTAATATACCATATCAATAGAACCAAAGGCAAAATCACATGGTCATCTCATAGATGTTTAAAAAGCATTTGATAAAGCCCAACACCCATTCATGATTTTTTTAAAAAAACAAAAACCTTGGGCTGGAGATTTAGCTCAGTGGTTCTGGCGCCTGCCTCGCAAGCGCAAGGTCCTGGGTTCAATCCTGGTAACCACATAGAATGCTGAGTGTGGTGACTCATGACCACCAGCAATCAATAGCACATACCACAGTGCCAGGCGTGGTGGCTCACACCTGTAATCCCAGCACTTGGGAGGCAGAAGCAGGAGGATTGCTGAGTTCCTGGCAGCTTGCCTGGCCTACATAGTGAGCTCAGGGCCAGTCTGAACTATAAAGCGAGACCCTGTCTCCAAAAAGCAAAACAAAACAAAAAAAAAATCATAGGACTCAAAAAAAGATGTTTGAATAGGATATAGAAAATGGAAAGATATCCCTTGTTCTTGGATAGGCAGAACCAATATAGTGGCAATGATCATACTTCTAAAACTGTTAGACAGCAGGGATTTAGCTCAATTGTACCACATCTGCCTCACAACTACAAGGTCCTGAGTTTGATCCCTGGTATCGGAAAAGAAAAACTGTTATACAGATTTAATGCATCTCAATCAAAATGCCAATAGCATGCCTCATAGAATGAGGGAAAGCAATCCTAAAATTCATTTAGCACCAGAAGGGATCTAGAATCACAAAAGTAATTCTGGGGGGGCTGGAGATTTAGCTCAGTGGTTCTGGCACCTGCCTCGCAAGCACAAGGTCCTGAGTTCAATCCCAGTAACCACATGCAATGTTGGGTGT
>PVIC010001116.1:36024-98269 GCA_004025085.1 Thryonomys swinderianus
TTAGTGGAAAAGAATAGAGGATTCAGAAACAACTCCAGACACACTCAGATACCTTATCTTTGATAAAAGGGTCAAACACTTCTTCACTGGAAGGACAGCCTTTTTAATAAGTGGTGCTGGGAAAACTGGCTTTCTATATGCCAAAATTAAAACTAGACCTATATCTCTCCTCAGACACTAAATTAAAATTGAAATGGATCAAAGGTCTAAATATTAAAACAGAAATACTTAATTGCTGGAAGATAGAATAGGTAACACTCTTGAAAACATAGCTTTAGGCAAAGACTTTATGAACAAAACCGCAAACAGGTAGAAAATATTACTAGGAATCAAGAATGTGGATCAAACCTTATTAAAAAGCTTTTTACAGCAAAAGAAAAATCAACAGAATGAAGCAATAACCGACAGGCTGGGAAAAAATTTTCACCAGCTACTTCTCAGGAAAAAAACTAATATCTAGAGTACATAAAGAATTCAAGGGGCCAGAGGGTTAGCTCAGTGGTTCCAGTGCCTGCCTCGCAAGCGCAAGGACCTGAGTTCGATCCCTGGTAACCACATATAACGCTGGGCGTGGAGACACGCCCACCAACAATCAACACCGCATACCACAATGCTGGACGTGGTGGCTCACGCCTGTAATCCCAGCACTCAGGAGGCAGAGACAGGAGGATTGCTGAGTTCACGGTGGCTTGCCTGGGCATCATAGTGAGCTCAGGGCCAGCCTGAACTACAACGTGAGACCCTGTCTCAAAAAGCAAAAAAAAAAAAAAAAAAAAAGAACTCAAAAAGGCAGACCCCCCCCCAAATTTAAAGACCCAATTCAAAAATGAGCATCTGAAATGAAGAGATACCTCTCAGAGGAAGAAGTATGAAACAGCAAATAAATATATGAAAAATGTTCAACAACACTGGCCATTTGAGTAAAATTAAACACTGAGATCTAGAAATTAAACAACACTGAGTTTCCATCTCATTTCAGAAGGAATGCCTATCATCAAGAAACCAACCATAAACAAATGCTGATGAGGTTAAAAGAAAAAAAAGGAAGCAAAGTGTATGTATATAGAGGAGTGGTGGGTTATAAGGAGGAGAGGGGAATAGGAAAAATGAAAATGAAGATACATTATGTACAGGTACAAATTCTCAATGATGAATATGATCTTAATGTATACCTAAAATATACCAATAAACTCAATAAAGTGGAAAAAAAGAATGCTGGTGAAGCTGTGAAGAAAAAGGAACCCTTCTCTACTATCGGTGGGCATGAAAACTGATACAAACAATATGGAAATCAATAAACTAAAACTAGAGGTTCTATTTGACCCAGTTATTCCCCTTCTAAGTATCTTCCCAAAAGAGTTAAAAGCATCATACCACAGTGATATGTACATATCCATGTTTATAGCAGCACAATTTATAATAGCTAAGTCTTAGAAACAGCCCAGCTGCCCATCAACAGATTAATGGCTAAAGGAAAAAATTTTAGGTTCAATGGAGTACTACATTACCATAAAGAAGCATAAACTTGAAACATTTGTAGGAAAATGGATGCACCTTAAGAACATAACTTTAAGTGAAATAAATAGGACACGTGTTTAACTATCATAATGTTTCTCTCCTGTAAGAAACCCAAAAGGTAAATGTAGAGCATAAAGGAGGATAGATATTGGGAAGTAGGAAGAAAAGTTTCAAATGGGAAGGGGAACAAGGGAAGGGGAAGGAGAAGAAAAAGAAAAGACATTTTAAAAAGTAGAAAAGAATGGAAGGAAAAAACAGAAACAAAGTTTTGTAAAGGGAGAAGGGAAGAAGGATTGAAGGAAAATGAGGAGAATGAGAAAAAATAATTAGGATACAGTAAGAATAGGTACAAATTCCCTATGGTGAATGTGATTTTTAGTATGTAAAAAATGTACCAATAAAAATAATTTTAAAATAACCATCAAGACATACTAAACTCCATCAATGGACTGTGGCTTATAGTTTGAAAAGAACTGTAATATATTTTGACCATCAAAATCTGAGGGTAGTGACACTACAGCAAAAATTTGTCAAGAACAAAGACAGCCATAAGATTTTGAAACACATGCTACAATAATAGTTCAAAATGTAAAGAGTTTTGGACTTCAGAAACCTAGATTTCCTCTGACAGGTGGGATTCAGAAGGTTGTACAGACTAATGGTTATGTTGCAACAAAATAGGGTGAGTCAGCTGTAGTCCACCACTACCTGGGATCTTTGCCAATATGAGGTACCGGCTACTGATGGAGCTTTGTCCAGATGAGGACCATTAGTGGAGGAAAGAGGAATCAGGATGTCCTGTAGTGATTATAGGAGTATAGAATGACATATTAGAATATTGGGACCTTTGCCAACAATCAATCTGACCCATGACATTTGGTGAGTTCTGGACCTGAGTATACATGGAAAAAGTAGAGTGAGACTTTCCATAGTTCCACAGTGCTTGGAGAACAAAGGTCTTCTTAGAGCAAAAGGCCTACCTCAAGCCCAAAGCCAGCTTCCATGCCAAGATTTTGAAGCTCCAGGAGGACAGAGTCTGGACAGTTGGACAGGAGCCCCTGAAGAGCAGAGCTCTCAGGGCATGGGGGTACATGCCTGTAATCCCAGCTCTCCAGGAGGCAGGAGGACCACAAGTCTTAGCTCAGCCTGGGAAGTTTAGCAAGCTCCTGTCTCAAAGTAAACTTCAATAAATAAACGTGGAGATGTGGCCCAGTGTGAGGGCCCCAATACTGCAAAAGAGGAGAAAGAGAGGAGGAGGGTAAAAAAAAAGAGGAAAAGAATTGAATCTCCAGTCTTTCATGGCTAAGGATATAAAGGCCTTCAAGTCTCTCACTCAAAGCAGCATGGGTAAAACAGAAGTAAATAACTGACTGAGTCAGTAAGGGCAACTTTCTGGACATCAAATGCTAAAGTGGATCTCAAAACTCACTTATTTCTTTCAAAGTGCCAATGCTGCAATTAAACCTGAATAATGAGGTTTTGATTTAGGAAAAACAAATCATACGTTAACATTTTTTTGTCTTAAACAAATAACACAATACCATGCATACCATACATTTCCCACCATTGGCTAAGTTTTCCAAAAATCAAAATCCAGCCTCAATCCAGTTCAATTCTGGCTTTATGAGATCATTCCTCACCCTGTCTCCTGACCAGAAAAGAAGGGAACATTTTGTGTAGAAATTATGTACAAAATTTGCATATAGTAAAAAATAACTAGGGCTGGAGAGTTGCTTGGCGGAAGGGTACTCTGTGTTCATGAAGTCCTGGGTACAATCCTGAGCACTGAAAAGCAAACAGCAAAAAATGAGAACTGCTAGAAGGCATGAAAATGTAATTGACAAGCAAGAGAAAAAAGCAGACAGGGATCAGAGATTTAGCTCAGTGGTTCCAGTGCCTTCCTAGGAAGTGCAAGATCCTGAATTCAATCCAGGTAACCACGTACAGCAGTACCAGGAGTGGTGACTCACACCCGCCAGCAATCAGTACCACATACCACAGTGCCAGGCATGGTGGCTCACACCTATAATGCCAGCACTCGGGAGGCAGAGGCAGGAGGATTGCTGAGTTCGAGGCTTACCTGGGCTACCTAGTGAGCTCAGAGCCAGCCTGAACTACATAGTGAGACCCTGTCTCAAAAAAATAAAATACAGACAGAAGCAGATGCACAGATCATTTAGATATTGTGGTTGGTGGACAAGGACTTTTCCTGATTGTGGAGGAAGGCGTTAGCGAAGGTATAAATTGGTGTACACACTCAGCACACAGAAATCATACAGTAACTTGGAAATTATAAAGTTAGTACATTTAAGAGGGGATTAACTATTAAGGAGAAAAAGACCTCTAAACAATACCATTATAGCAGATATAGGGAGAAGCTAGAGATTTTAGGCAGTACATCCGAGGAGAGAATAAGGTCCTGTACTTTGCCTTCCACCACCAGATGGAGATGTGCACCTTGGAGTTGGTGCAGCCACACCTCCCCCGTTGGATGACATTCACTGGTGTTCCAAGCAGAAGGGACATGCTGGAAAACACTCCTCAGGGTTGCTGAGGGAGCCATGCCCAGAAAGGTGCTGCACTCTAGAAGTTACTAGTGAATTTCCCACAAGACTGATGAGTTATAAGTTGACAGAGGGATCATTAGAGAAAGTTGTCCATAGACATGTGCCATGTATTTCTGGCTGTCATATGCTGTGGGAACCTGCCAGGGGAGCACATCAGAACCACAAAGAGAAGTCTCTTCTGCAGTAGTCACCACTGATCTTTTTTTTTTTTTTTTTTTGAGACAGGGTCTCACTTTGTAGTTCAGGCTGGCCCTGAGCTCACTATGTAGTCCAGGCAAGCCTCGAACTCAGCAATCCTCCTGCCTCTGCCTCCAGAGTGCTGGGATGACAGGCATGAGCCACCACGCCCAACACTGTGGTATGTGGTATTGATTGCTGGTGGGCGTGAGTCTCCACGCCCAGCATTGTATGTGGTTTCCAGGGATTGAACTCAGGACCTTGCGCTTTCGAGGCAGGCGCCAGAACCACTGAGCTAACCCTCCGGCCAGTCACCACTGCTCTTTTACTGATGCAGTTTAATTTTGTATCAGTGGGAAAAGGAGAAAGGTTTACAGGGCCCATCTCCATTGTTACCAAACAGGCAGTGAAGGATGCATTTAGAGCTGACTGGTAATAAATTAAAAACTGGCACAATTAGCCTTGAAAAATCATTCAGTAGTAAAAAAGTCATTCAGTACTAAAGCCAAATATATACCTACCTTGTGAGTCAACATTTCTACTTCTAGGTCTTTACCTGGAGAAGTGAATCCACATGTTCATCAGAAGACATGAGTAGGATGGTTTATAGTAGGTTCATTCACAGTAGCCAAAAGCTAGAGACTACCCAAATATTTCTTCACTGAATAATGAATAAATAGGTATAACTGATACATTCAGTGGAATTCTATACCATGGTAAAGAAGATTGAAGTATTGAAACATAACACAAATAAAACTCACAGACATGAAACTAAGTGAAAGAAGCCAGATACAGGGCCACAGGGTTAGCTCAGTGGTTCCGGCGCCTGCCTCACAAACGCAAGGTCCTGAGTTCGATCCCCGGAAACCACATATAATGCTGGGCGTGGAGACTCGCACCCACCAGCAGTCAACACCGCATACCACAATGCCGGGCGTGGTGGCTCACGCCTGTAATCCCAGCACTCGGGAGGCAGAGGCAGGAGGATTGCTGAGTTTGAAACTTGCCTGGGCTCCATAGTGAGCTCAGTGCCAGCCTGAACTACAAAGCGAGACCCTGTCTCAAAAAAAAAAAAAAAAAAGAAGCCAGATACAAAAGATGGTATCTATGAAGTCTAATAAAAACTACAGGGAAAAAAAAGTAAAACTAGTCAGAATAGCGGTTATACATTGGGGTAAGAGAGGGATAACACAGTAAGAAGTGCCAGAATATTATGTATCTTGATCTGGGTAGGGGTTACATGGATATACAAAGGTAAAAATTTACCAACTTTTTAGGCATTAATAGTGCACTTAGCCGGGCGTGGTGGCTCTCGCCTGTAATCCCAGCACTCGGGAGGCAGAGGCAAGAGGATTGCTGAGTTCGAGGCTTGCCTGGGCTATATAGTGAGCTCAGGGCCAGCCTGAACTACAAAGTGAGACCCTGTCTCAAAAAAAAAAATAGTGCACTTAGTAGATATCTTTCTTTCTCTCTCTGTACATGATACTTTAAAAACTCACATGGTGGTACACACTTGTAATACTAGCACTTGGGAGGCTGAGGTAGAAGGATCATTATAAATTTCAGGCCAGTTTGTGCTACATAGTGAGACCCTCTCTTAAAAAAAAAACAGAAAACAAAACAACTCCAAAAACAAAACCTAAAAATCTTCAAGTCTGGTGTTGAGGCACATACCTATAATCTCAGCAATCAGAAGGCTGAGGCAGGAGGTTTGCAAATTCCAGCCTACCCTCAGTAATTCAGCAGTTCAGTGAGACTGTTGAAAAACAAAAACAAAATAACAACAAAAACACTTTACTTAAGATTAACATGGAGGAACATGTAAATAAAACATAAAAGAATGTAATGAGAGGAGTGAAATCTAAAAAAAGAAATGAGACAGTATGAAACAAAATTACAATGAGTGAAATCAGGAAGTCATTGCATGAGTTTAATAGCAGACTGAATACAGCTAAGTAAATCTGCTTTCTGTAGAGAGACACTATTTCTGTCTTCCAATACTGTAAGTACACCTTTACTTTGCTTCACAAAAAGACTATCTCTGTCTTTAGTTCTCAAGGCTGCTCATTATATAAAGACTCATGAAAAGAGAAATAAAGTCGGTCACTACCTCTGCCCCAAAAATGTGCAGAAGCAGGAGACCAACAGAGATAGTCCATAGTCGCTGACAGCAGGGCCCTGTGACCTGGCAGCCGCAGCCGGCTGAGGGAACAGCTCTTTGCTGCCCCTCTCACGTCTCAGGAAGCTCGAGTGGTGGACAGTGTGGGCCTTGGTAGTGCTGGCAGGAAGGCGGCCTGGGCTCTGTAGCAAGAGATTCACAGGGAATCGCTGGGACACGAACTCAGATCCCTGGTTTGATGGTGACCTTGTGACTCCTACATCTTGAAGGAAAGGCAATAAGGGCAGGAGGGCAATTTCTAAGATTTTCTAATAGCTCTAAAACATGATTGAAATGAGAGAAAAACTGGAATGATACAGCATATTTACACATGGGAAGAGTCAATACTGATAAAATGTCAATTCTGGAGTCAACCTTTAGAATCAGTGTAATCATAATCAAATTTCCAACAGGATATTTTATAAACTATTAACAGCTTGAATCTGAAATTTATATGAAAATCAAATTAGAATATCCAAAGAAATTTTGAAAAATAAAAAGTATTTGGAAGACCTAAATTGCCTAATTTTTAATGTGATTACTACACAACTAGTAAGCAAGTGGTATAGAGTCCTGAAAGAAACTTAAAATTATATGGTCATGGCAGTTTTGTGACATAAAGGTAAGTCTTTTCAACAACTGGTTCTTATCCAGCTAGAAATAAATATGGAGGAAAACAACCCCTATCTCATAACCTATACAAAAAGAAAGTTGAAAAAAACTGATTCACAGAACCAATGAAATGTACAATGACAGACAGAAATTGAACTATTGATACGTGCAACAAGTTGGACGACTGTTCAGGAGAATTACAAATTCCAAGAAACTGCACTAAGTGAAAAAGACCAATCTCAATAGGTTACATTGTGTAATATCCTTTTATGCATTTTTAATGTAACACTGTTTAAATGACAAATTTTTAGAAACTGGATGATATATGGGGATATGAGTGGGTTATCAAGGGGAGTACAAAGGATCTGTGTATTCAGGAGGGAGACTTGGCAGTGGACACCTATGCAAGCATTAAGATTTTATAGCTCTTGGGCCGGAGGGTTAGCTCAGTGGTTCTGGCGCCTGCCTCGCAAGTGCAAGGTCCTGAGTTAAATCCCCAGTAACCACATACAATGCTGGGTGTGGAGACTCATGGCCACCAGCAATCAATGCCACATGCCACAATGCCGGGCGTGGTGGCTCACACCTGTGGTCCTAGCACTCGGGAGGCAGAGACAGGAGGATTGCTGAGTTCGAGGCTTGCCTGGGCTACATAGTGAGCTCAGAGCCAGCCTGAACTACAAAGCTAGACCCTGTCTCAAAAGAAAAAAAAAGATTTTATAGCTCTTAATACACACAAATTAGTGGGGAAATCAGACTGAGATAAGTGAACTATATCAACACCACTATCCTGGTTGTAGTAAGGTGCTATAGTTTTATTAAATATTACCATGGAGAAAATTGGAACAGAGTGTACAAAGGACTTCTCTGTGTTATTCTATACATATAAAGCTATATAAACCTATAATTCTCACAATCAAAATTTTCAGTTAAAAAATGAATATGAAAAGAAAAAAATTGATGGTAATAAAAGGAAACAAAGCTTGTGTATATAGAGGTGAGGGGGTGGTAGGGTGGGTAGGAGAAGGGGAAAAATGAGAAATAATTGTGTCATATATTCGTACAAATTCTCAATGTGGAGTGTAATTGTGATGTGTGTATATAATGTACCAATAAAATGTACCAATAAAAAATGAATATAAGCTAGGGATAGGGGTATGTGCACCTGTTATCCTATCTCTTCATGTGGCTGAGGCAGGAGGGTCACTTGAGCCTATGAGTTGGAGATCATCCTATCTGTAGAAAGAATATTATTAAATTGAATTCTTTATTCATACATTTTATATACAGCTCACAATCACACTCAACATTGGGAAATTTGTACCAGTATATGACACGACTTAATTCTCATTTTCACCCATATCCCTACCTACCCAACAACCTCCCACCCCCTATATACATGTGCTTTCTTTTTCTTTTCAAATCATGTTTATTCTTTCCCCTCATTACTTTCCCCTACCACTTTCCCTTTGAATATTTCCTATTTCACAAAATTTGTCATACATTCTAGAACTCATTTACATCTACAGGTTCTCATAGCAGATAAAAAATATGGTATTTACAGATCCATGACCTATGGACTCTGAAAAAGGAGATAGAAAAGGATATCAGAAAATGGAAAGGCAACCCGTGTTCCTGGGTAGGAAGAACCAACATTATCAAAATGGCTATACTCCCACAAGTACTATACAGATACAATACAACTGCAATTGAAATCCAACACCATACTTCACAGATCTAGAGAAAATCGTCCAAAAATTCATCTGGAACAACAAGAGACATAAAATAGCAAAAGCAATTCTAAGCAACAAGGACATGGTGTGTGTGGGGGGGTATTAGGATCCCCAACTTAAAACTGTACTATAAAGCCACTGTGATAAAAACTGCATGGTACTGGCAAAGTAACAGACCTGAGGACCAGTGGAGTCAATTAGAAGATCCAGAAACAACTCCAGATACACTAAATCACATTATCTTTGACAAAGGAGCCAAATATCTTCAATGGAGGAAAGACAGCCTCTTTAATAAATGGTGCTAGAAAAACTGGGCTTTCACCTGCCCAAAACTAAAGCTAGACCTATCTCTTTCACCGTGTACTAAACTAAAATCACAGTGGATTACAGATCTAAACATTAAAAAAGAAACACTAAACCTGCTGGAAAACAGGTTAGGTAAAACTCTTGGAGACGTTGGCTTAGAGAGAGACTTTATGAACAAAATCTCTATAGCAAGAGAACTAGCAGAAAGAATCAATAAATGGAATCTCATCCTATTAAAAAGTGTCTGCACAGTAAGAGAAACCACTGGCACAGCTAAAAGACAATGAACAACATGGGAAAAAATCTTTACTAGCTGTATCTCAAATGGCTACTATCTAGAATATATAAAGAACTTAAAAAGTTCAGTCCCAGGCCGGAGGGTTAGCTCAGTGGTTCCGGCGCCTGCCTTGCAAGCGCAAGGTCCTGAGTTTGATCCTGGTAACCACATACAATGCTGGGTGTAGAGACTCACGCCCACCAGCAATCAATACCACATACCACAGTGCTGGGCGTGGTGGCTCACGCCTGTAATCCCAGCACTCGGGAGGCAGAGGCAGGAGGATTGCTGAGTTCGAGGCTTGCCTAGGCTACATAGTGAGCTCAGAGCCAGCCTGAACTACAAAGTGAGACCCTGTCTCAAAAAAAAAAAAAAAGTTCAGTCCACCCAAATTTAAAGACCCAATTCAAAAATGTTCATCTGAAATGAACAGACACTTCTCAGAGGAAGAAGTAAAAGCAGCCAAGAAGCATATGAAGAAATATTCAATATCACTGGTCATTTGAGAGATGCAGATGAAAACAACACTGAGACTTCATCTAACTCCACAAAGAATGACTGTTATTGTGAAATTAGCCAGCATATATGCTCATGAGGCTGTAGGGAGAAAGAACCCTTCATAACTGTTGGTGGGAATGTAGACTTGTGCAACCATTGTGGAGACTGAGATTCCTTAGAAAACTAGGATTGGAGGTCCCATTTGACCCTGCTATTCCCATTAGGAATATACTAGAAAGAATTAAAAGAATCATATAGAGATATATGTGCACCATGTTCATAGCAGCTCAGTTTGTGATAGCTAAATCTTGGAAACAACCCAAATGTCCATCAACTGGAGACTGAATAAAGATTTTTTTTAATAAAATGGAGTATTACTCTGCCATAAGGAATGACAAGTTTGAGTCATTTATACTCAAATGAACATGGCTTGAGGACACACTAAGTGAAAGAAAGAATTTGATACAGATGGTAAGCCTAAATGTATAGTTAACTTTGTAAGAATTTCTTTCATTTTCATTTTTCTTGCAATTCTTATAATCCCCAGAAAAAATAAATAGAAAAGCTTCCTGACCCAGAGTTAGGATTTCTTAGGATAAACAATGTAATTAACATAAAATAAAAATTCACAAATTATACTTCATCAAAAATTTAAAACTGGGCCAGAGATTTAGTTCAGTGGTTCCAGCAAGATCCTTGGTTTGATCTCAGTAACCACATACAACAGTTCAGGGCATGGTGACTCATATCCATCAGCAATCAGTACCACACACCACAATGCCGAGTGTGGTGGCTCACTTCTGTAATCCCAGCACTTGGGAGGTAGAGACAGGAGGACTGCTGAGCTTGAGGCTTGCCTGGGCTACATACTGAGTTCAGGACCAACCTGAACTACAAAGTGAGACCCTCTCAAAATAAATAAATACAATTTCTGGTTATTAAAGTTACTGAGTGGTGCCAGGGGTGGTGGCTCATGCCTGTAATCCAGCAGTTGGGAGGCAGAGACAGGAGGATTGCTGAGTTCAAGGCTTGCCTGGGCTACATAGTGAGCTCAGGGACAGCCTGCACTACAAAGCAAAACCCTGCCTCAAAAAAAAAAAAAAAAGCTAAAGTCACTTAGTGGTCAGAAGTGGACAAATGCAGAGATTTGCATATCTGAAACTCATCCATATGTGCTCAGAAATAATGATCTCATTCCACCCTGATGGAGGAAAATTAATCGAATGGATAAAAAGGGTGGGGTGGCCACTATGACCCTTGGCCAGGGAGCTGCTACCCAACAAAATTCCACAACAAGGAAAGGAACAACAACCCTAGTTTTGCTGTCAAGAAACTGAAAGATTCAGAAAGATATTATCTCCCTCCAGAACACTCCTGAAAGTTGGGAGTCATATGCCTCATTTTGGAGATGAGCAAACTGAGGAAACGAGCATCACTTACACACACTTAGATAAATTCTCAGTGTAGCCAATCCAGCCCCCTGACTAAAGCCCCGTGTGTGCTGCAAAGCTGGGTTCTTGAGCAAGGCACAGGAGGGCCATGTTGTTATTGTGGAAAGAACACATTGTTTCTGGAAGTACAGAGTCCCCTTAGACAAAGATGTATTCATACAATTTTATCATCTAGCATAAAAAACTGGAAGTGATCTGGGGAAAGACATAGTCTGTTTTGGTTTATGGTTTGCTCTTTAAGTGAGTAATCTCATTCTAAAATGTTTTACAGTCACATCAGTTCTAAAACGTTTGATGACAATGCTCCTGTGGGCTAATTCAAGTCTCGGAATTATTTTGAGTAAACTACCACCTTGTGGCAAAAAGCATGACTTGCAGGAGAAAGAATTTGTTCTTAATCTTTCAGACTACACATTTTTCATAATCCCTAAGGTTAGACATTTCGACATCAAAACACAGTAAACCAAAAAAAATGCATAAAACCATAAAAATGCACATCCCTCAGAGCATGTCTAATTTGAAAGAGATATTTGGGTTTTTGGACAAAGCAATCAAATCACTAACCCATATCTGTCCACATGCAGAGGACAGAAGTTTCATTAAATCAAGACTGTAAAAAGCAAGGTTCACCCAAGGCAATCTATTTGGAAGGAAATTCACGAGTGTTCGTATTGTTATATTGTCCAAACTGTAAACTGTGTTAAGTTTGCTATTAATAATTACATGAGAAGACAAGTATAAAGCGAGAGAGAGAGAGAGAGAGAGAGAGAGTGTGTGTGTGTGTGTGTATGTGTGTGTGTGTGTGTGTGTTTCTGAGGTTTAGCCTGGAAAAGGTGTGAATATATTTTGTAGTAGAGATCACGTGGTAAGAAACTAACCTTTTAAAAAGAAATAAAATATCTCTTGTCTTTCTTTGTGCTTGCAGGCAGAGTTTAGTATCTGATTGAATTTTATGAACTGAGTTCAAAAGGAGATTCCAAATAATTCAAGAGCTTGAGTATCCACCACCATGGAGAAATGGATAAAACATGCAAATCAGTTTCCAATGCTGTGTTTTAAGGAGCAATGCTGTGGCTCTGGGAAATATTGTCCAAGAACTGAATGTTGTCATGCGACATAATGCAAGAAAAAAGGAGGTATACTCAGAGCCAAAGTGAGAGAAGGCAGGTGCTTAACAAGATCAGCGTAGGAGGATACCCAGGCCTGTGTTTCTGTTACCCTACGCTTCAGAGAGCTGCCTGGCTACACACCAGGGCTGATATGCAGAGATTGCTGGTGTGCACCACAGCATCATGCTGTCTATGACTTCCAATTCCTCTATTCACATTACCTCCTCAAAGTAGAATTTTCTAGCTTCTTTCCCTCATTGAGTCACAGAGGTGAACGACCCTCAGCACAGTCATGTGCTTGGGGGATGAAATATTGTACAAAAGTCATTTAGATCAATTTGAATGATGTTGTTCAGTTGAATTTATCCTTGTTCATTTTCTACCTGCTGGATTTGTCAGTTACTCTAAAAGTGGTGGCTGAAATCTTCAATTATAATAGCAAGTTGGTCCACCTTTTGTGGAAATCCTTTAGTTTTGACTGACATATTTCAATGCTTTGTTGTTAAGCGCAAGCACATGAAACACTGCTGTCTTCCTGGCCCCCTAATGTACTGCCAGTGTTTATCTCTCATAAATCTTCCTCTGCAGCTTGCTTTGACTGAAGTTAATACAGCTTCCTCCATTTTTTCTGACTGGTATTAGCATGGCCTAGCTTTCTCCATTCTTTTGCCTTTAACTTTCTATTAAAAAATTTTTTTTGTCATTTTAGAGACAGGGTCTTGCTATGTAATTCAGGTTGGCCTTAAACTCATGATTCTCCTTCTGGCTCAGCTTCCTATGTACTGGAATTACAAGTGTGTGCCACTATGCCTAGCAAAAGTGGTTTCTTATACATAACATACAATTTGGGGTCTTGTTTTTTTTCTAATCTACTTTGACAGTCTGTTCTTTAATTGATACATATATCTGCATCTATCTATCTATGTGTGTGTGTGTGTGTGTGTGTGTGTGTGTGATTCTGAGGCTCGAACTCTGGCCCTTGAGCTTCCAGGATTGGCACAGTACCACTCGAGCTTAGTTCCCGGACCTAACTGATATAATTTAGACAATCTGTATTTAAAGCGATTATAGATATACTTGGATTAATGTCTGTCATGTTTGTTAACTGTTTTGTGTTTGTTTCACTTGACTTTCATACTTAATTTTGAATTTATAATTTTGAGAGTTTTTTTTTTTCTTTCTTGGAGATACTGGGGATCAAATTCAGGATCTTTGCGTTAAATTACATCGCCAGTCTTTCTTTAAAATTTTAAATTTTGAAACAGAGTCTTACCTAATTATTAACTTGCACAGCCTGGGCTCCAATTTAGGATCCTCCTGCCTCTGCCTCTGCAGAGTTGTGATTACCAGGTTTGCATCTGCATGTCCAGTTTATAGTTTTTGTTTTAAGAGGATCCTTTTGGACCCTCAAAAACTTTCTCCTGCCTGTATGTATTGTGAAGTCTGCAGTAATGGAAGAAAATCTGCACATCACCTCTGATAGCCAGGTTGGAAGGATGGAGAATTCGGGATGCAACTGTCATGGCACACCAGGACAAGGTCTTTGCCTCTTTGTCCAGACACTGACATATGCTCCAGCCAATCAGAGCTCTCCGGCCGCCTAATCTGGCCGGCAGGGGGCGGGACTCGCTCCTGCCCAAAGCTGGTTTGAAGGCCTCCGGTAGCTGGTGCGCAAAGCCCCGAGGGGGCGTGGCCTCCGTGTCGGTGGACTTTGCGGGCAGCTGGCAGAGCTCTGGTTGTCAGGGCGACTGTGGCCCGGGGCGCTACAGAGTCTGTTGAAGAAGGCGCACACGCGAGGACTGTGGACCCGTGGGAGTCGTTCACAGTGGCTGATTCCTGGTAGGACCTGAAAATAGTAGAGCGGGCCGGATCCTCTGTCCTTTTATGTGTCCGAACATCTCCGCCCGCTCTGTGATGCGTGACAGAGGGCTCCGCGTGCAGCTGCAGCCTGTGCGCGTCCCCGGCCGGGCCCGCGGCGGAGAGGGGGCTTCGGGGACCGCGGATGCTTGTGGTGCAGAGATTTGCTGCCTCTTAAAAGCCCTAAGGGGTCGGGGAGACGCTGCGTCCCCGAACGCTGGAGCCCTTGGTGACGGGTTGCGCTTCTTTGCAGAGCCATGGGGAGCAAGAGGAAAGAGCTCGCCTTGCAGGTGAGCCCTAGGGCCGCCAGCTTCCAGCACCCCGGCTGGGTTGGAGACCAGGAGGATGGGGTGTTCTCTTGCTAGCAGTGTATTACTGTGTCCTCAAACTTGAGTGTTGTACCCTTCTGTCTGAAAAGTTAAAAAAAAAAAAAAAAAGCTCGGGCTACTAGTGATGACAGACTTTTACTGTATTTATATACATACATATTGGTCAGAAATTTGGCGTTTTGTTTTGGTTTGCTTATAGTGAGTGCTTAAAAAACTATAAGACCCAAATATGGATCAAAATTACAAAACCAAGAAAAGATGAACCAAAATAATCTCTTGTGACTGCTGACTTTGAAACACAGTTGGGACTTCCTGAGAGAATACAGATGATTTGAGTTTGGACATCATTTGCAACACTGCTCTGTGTAGACCCTGTTTCCCCATCTCATTAAGCATTCACTTACTAACAGTATGTTTTGGGATTTTTTTTTTCTTTTTTGAGACAGGGTCTCGCTTTGTAGTTCAGGCTGGCTCTAAACTCACTATGTAGCCCAGGCAAGCTTCAAACTCAGCAATCCTCCTGTCTCTACCTCCCAAGTGCTAGGATTACAGGCGTGAGCTACCATGCCCGGCTGTTTTGGGATATTTTATGTGATGAGTGTTTGTTAATATAGAGTGTCTTACTTCATTTCCACTTAGGGTGAGTGAACCTGTAAGCCACTGCCTGCTTTTCTTTTTCTCCCAGACCTGGGCAATAAGTAGTGGGTGATGGTAAAGTCATGGCTAAAGTAAAAATGCAGGTTTGGGCCCTGGAGTGGCAGAGTGTTTTCTTCTGAGATCATTTGCTGGGGAAAGCGGTGGACTGGCATCCTCCCTACTTACAGAGAGAAACCTGTGTAATCATCATCTCCCTATAAAGTATATTTTTTGAATGTAGTGCTTGGGCTCTGCCAACCCAGGAACACTGTCTCCTCCCTGGGCAAGGTTATTTGGGATTCCTTCTGTGACTAAGGCAGAAATCATGGGGCCTCAAGGGATAATCTGGCCAAAGGATGCCACACATTCCCATTCATTCTCTACCAAATGTGAAAAAAGGTAAAGTTCAAACATTTCCCATACTCTCTGCTCCTCCCCTGCTTCTAGGGTGAGATTCTTCAGCTGCTAAGAGTCCTACCCCAGAGGTGGTATGGATCACTCCGTGGCAGGGGTGGGCAGGCCACAGAGTTGCTGGTGACTTATAGCTGGGCCTCTAGATTGGGTGCGGGCTCTTCTGATTGCCTTGTCACTTGCCTCATGATTAGAGTTATGGCTCCAGAATGATATCAGTCCAACTTGCTTACATCACCTGACATCAAAAAGACTTCTTTCTTGCTGGGCATGGTGGCTGACGCCTGTAATCCCAGCACTCAGGAGGGAGAGACAGGAGGATTGCTGAGTTCGAGGCTTGCCTGGGCTACATAGTGAGCTGAGGGCCAGCCTGAACTACAAAGTGAGACTCTGTCTCAAAAAAAAAAAAAGAAAAAAAAAAGACTTCTTTCTTTCCTGTGTGGTTAACTCTGGGGACTGAATGCAGGGCACTCTACCACTGAGCTATGTCCCCAGCCTCAAGCCCTTTTATTTTTATATTTAAATTTTAAGAAACAGGCTCACTGAGTTGTCCAGGATTGTCACAAACTCTTGATCCTTTTGTTTCAGTCTCTTAAGTAGCTAACATTAGAGGCTTGTGCTACTGTGCCTAGCTGTTTTCTCTTTTGTTTTATTAAAAATAGAAACAAAAGAGGCAGGGACAGGAGGATTGCTGAGTTCGCTGCGGCTTGCCTGGGCACCATAGTGAGCTCAGGGCCAGCCTGAACTACAAAGCGAGACCCTGTCTCAAAAAGAAAAAAAAAAAAATAGAAACAAAAAAGTGAGGAGTATGCTTCCTTAAAAAGGGGGACTGTTAATAAAGGATTTGTAAACATTATTTGCTGCCTGCTGTTATTATAGGTAATATATTCTATCTTTTTAAAGGGACACAAATTTTAGCATACTTCATGGCCTTCTAATGTATATAGCTGCAAAGTAGCTCCCCATGAAAATTTACTATTGCAAAGGGAAAGAACACAATTACTTAGTAGAGGAGACTGACCTACCACTTTGACCAGGTGGTCCAAGTGAGTATCATCAGAAATAGGCAGTGGAAACTGGGTATCATCGGATTGTATGTAATAAGAATTCTCAGCATCTCTAACACATCAATCAAGATATATCATCTGAGGCTGATTAGCACAAACAGACACACTCAGCTCAGGGACAGTCTAAAAAAATAGCTGGCATATAGTTTCTAAAAGTGTTGAATAAAAGAAAGACTGAAGAATTATTCCAAACTAATGTTATAGAGGTTTGACCAATAAACCTAGGGCATGATTTTGATTAGCTCCTTTGCCACTGAAGACATTATTGGGATGACATGTAAAACTCGTGGTGCCTAAGGATTAAATGATAATAATATATCAGTGGCCCTCCACTTTGATGATTGTATTGTGATTATATAGGATAGCACATTCGTGGGACAATAGGATATCGTGATAATTTACTTCCAGATAATGCAAAAATACTACCAAGTACTCTTTATACTGTATCTGGAATTTAAAATGCAAAGATTGTTTTTTAAAATTATACTTAAAATACAAATTTTCAAAGTACAAATATATTTTAAATAGTAATGTAGACATATATACTGTTAATGGGGATGGATAATAGGCATTTTTCCTTGCATTTTATATCTAGTACAAACCAGAGCTCTTTGTAGTTAGAAAAAAATGTGAATGAATGGCAATAAACTCAACTTGTTTCTTGTTTCTTGTTTTTGTTTGTTTGTTTGTTTTTTTTTTTGAGACAGAGTCTTGCTTTGTAGTTCAGGCTGCCCCTGAGCTCACTATGTAGACCAGGCAAGCCTCGAATTCAGCAATCCTCTTGCCTCTCCCTCCTGAGTGCTGGGATTACAGGCATGAGCCACCACATCTGGCTAAACTCAACTCTTAATTGTTTCTGATATTGAATGAAAATACAAGTTGCAAAAGGAAACCTGCAGTATGATATTGACTATGTACATTTTAAAGACAGAAGACAATTTTACATATTATTTCTGAAAAATAACACTAATATTATTTTTTAAATGCTTGAAAATCATTAAATACCAAATACAAAGCATTGTCAGGCTAACAGTTTTTCCTTGAGAGGGAAGGAAGGAGGAAAGAAGATTGGGAAGAAAGAGAGGGCAACTTAAATTCTAATTGTAAGTATTTCAGAGAAAGAGAGAGAAACCCAGGGAAAAATACGTTGACTTGGTTCCTGGTATGTGCCCTCAGTGATACAGCCATTTGTCCTCTTTGGCTCTAGGTTAATATCAGCACCCAGGAGCTTTGGGAAGAAATGCTCAGTTCCAAAGGACTAACTGGTAAATTTAAAATTTAAAATAAAATATTTTTAAAGACAGATTCTTTTGAAATTGTTAAATGATATGTAGCACCATGAAGGAAAGGGCTACCCTGGGCACCATTTTCCTGTAACAGTGAGCCTCCTAAAGAACCAGGTGATTTCTTTGTGTCATGTGTACAGTACTTCCACCTTATTTGAGAATTCCCTCTGCATAGTTGCAGTTACCTGCTGTCAACCACAGTCCAAAAATATTAAATGAGAAAACTGTAGAGCTTTGTAAGTTTTAATTTGCATGCCATTCTGAGAAGTATGATGAGATCATTCTTTGTTCCCATGTATCCATGCTGGATATGCTGCCTTCCCATCAGTCTCTTAGTTGCAGCAGCTCAATTATTAGATTAACTATCTTGGTATTAAAATCTTATATAAGATTCAGGCATCCACTGAGGTCTTGGAACATATCCTCTTAGAATAAAGGAGGTGGACACTATATTGAAATCTGGCTTGAACATTATAAATTCAGCTCAGGAAATGAGTCAGTACTGCCAGATAACAGTACCCTTGTTTTAGAGGTGACTGCTGTACTCAGGATGGTTCAGTGATCAGTCACAGAAACATCTGATTACCGATACACAAAAGGAGAATGTATCAGAAGAAAAATGGGGTTTCTTGGAATTCATAGGATGGAAAGCCAGGCGATGCAGTGAGGACTGCAGTCATCAGGCAACAGCACAGCTGCTGTCTGCTGGCTTCCTTGTCCCTGTCCTCTTTATATCACTTATCTATTGCTGCTTAGCAACGTATCGTAAAACTTGTGGCTCAAAACAACAAACAGTATCCCACTGTTTCTGTGGGTGAGGAATCCAGATGTACCTTACCTGGTGGGCACAGGGTCTCAAGAGGCTGCAGCAAAGATGTCAAAGGAAGACTTCAAGGCTGAATTTGGAGCAGGTTTGCTTCCTAAGCTCATCTATGTGGCTGTTAGCTGAATTTAGAAGATCCATTTCCAAGGGGCTGTTTGAGGATTCCGCTCCTCACTGTTGGCCATCAATTTCTCACCATTCCCTTGTCCCTGTGGCTACATGCTAACTAGCCTCCTCCAGAGCAGGGCTGAGAGAGCAGCAGATGGAAATCAGCTTTGTTAATCTAATCTCAAAGACACTCCTTCCCTCTCCCATCTTTTTGAGACAAGGTCTGATTATGTAGTCCAGGCCAGCCTTGAACTTCCTATGTAGCGCAAGCTGGCCCCAAACCACCCTCCTCCCACTCCCACTCCTAAATGCAGGGATTATGGCACCACGCCTGGCTCGTTTCCCTTTGTAACTGGGGACTGAACCCAGAACTTATGTGTACTAGGCAAGTGGTCTGCAACTGAGCTACAGCCTGGTCCTTTAAAAACTTTTTTGGAGACTTGGTTAGTTACCCAGGCCTACCTTAAACTTGCCCTCCTCCTTTAAAAGCTTCCAGAATAACTGGCCACCATGACCAACTTTTCTAGATATTGCTGTCATTTTCTGTGTGTTTGCTCATTTCTTCTCTCTATAAATATGTCTGCTCATATCGGCTTTTTTTAAAATTTTTTTATTTTAGAGAAGGTCTCGCTTTGTAGTTCAGCCTGGCCCTGAACTCACTATATAGCCCAGGCAGGTCTTGAACTCAGAAATCCTCCTGCTTCTGCTTCCTGAGTGCTGGAATTACAGGCATGAGCCACCACACCTGGCTCTGCTCCTATTTTTGGGGGTCACCGGATACTACCAAATGGCTCTTTGGCACTTAAGATCTCGCCCCCTGTTATGACTCCATCTATTTTTCCAGCCCCATCCTACCATTTCCTGACATGTGTTCTGAGCACTAACACACGATCTTACTCCTGAGAATACCATGGTCCATCACAACCTGGAGATACTTTCTCATTTTCAGGCCTGGCTCTATAGTAGCCTTCCTGCCTAATATCTTCCCTGAAGTCCTGGGTGGTTACTCCTCCTAGGAGCTCTAGTGTTCTGTCAATGCCCTTCCCAGCATGCCTGATATGTGGCCCCATCTCCATGGCTGCTGTCTTGGCTCTGTCCTAGACCCTGACACAACAGTGCTGGCTTTTTTACCTTGCCTCTGTAGCAGACTTGCCTGTGGCCAAGTAGGTGCTCAATCAGTGCTGCCCTTCCTGCTTATCCGGTTGTGTAGGCATGAGTATTGCCACACTCTTCTACTGGAGGGGTTATAAACCCTTTTTAATTGTGCCAAGGCTTAAATATTCTGCCCCTAAGTCTTGCCTGAGCAACTAGAACACGGTGCCAAGGTAAAACATTATTATTTCTATTTCTTTAGCAATGCTGACTTTTTGAGAATCTGCCATGTTCCAAGCCACCTTCTGAGGACCTGTGTGATGGTGGATATAATTTCCTCCCTCTCTCTAGAGCCCACAGAAACTTGCTTCCAAAGCCAACCATTATCTTAGAAGTCTTTCCTTCTCTTTGCTTATTATCTGTCTCTCAACATACAAAAGTGTATTCATGTTTGTACATGGAAATGCATACAAAGACAGACATACATACATGTTCTTCATCTCTGCCATTCCTTCCAAGTGTCTTTTCTGTTTTGCTTCCTGTCTTTCAGATGAGATCAGGTGTGCTCAGGGTGGTATGGATATGGTTTGCTTCCTGTCTTTCAAAGTCAGCCTCTGCATGTCCCATTCCCCGTTCCCTCCATAATCTTATGTAATGTGCCTTTGGACCAGGGATTTAGCTTAAGTGGGATTGTGCTTATCTGGCAAGCACAAGGGATGGAGTTTGATCCCTGGTACTGAAAGAAGAAAGAGTGCCTTTGTCCCCACAGCTCCTCCTAGAGCTAGGGAGAACAAGAGGGTGCAAGAAGCTGGTAGAAATAACAGGTGAACAATCAAGAAAAAAACTATATAGAGAATTTAATGTAATTGCAACCCCCCTTTTTTAACCTTTGGGGCATGAATCTTCCTTTTTCAGTGGGCCTGTTCACAGGGTCTTGCGTATTCAGAAATCTTTTCTTGGTTTGACCCCAATGCCCTTGTTGGTTTCCACCTGCATGACTGTAGTGTAGAAATCCAAATACCTGTCAATTGTGAAAATACTGTTCTCAGAAAAGCCTTAACCTCTACGTAGAACGTTCAAGTTCTTCTCTTGTCCCTTGTCTCCTTCTGGGTGTCTGGTTGTCTTTGTGATCCTTATCATTCATTTTCTTTGGGGGGGTACTGGGGATTGAATTTAGGACCTTGTGCTTGTGAGGCAGGTGCCTGGACTACTGAGCTAAATTTTTTTTTGATTGGCATCAAAAACTCAGCTCATTTAGAATTATGTTCCAGTAATCTCCTCTCAGCCTACCCAGTTCCTTTTCTGTGCCAGGCACAGGGTGGGATTCTTTTCCTGCATACTTGATTTTCACCTCCAGTGTTTGTTTCTACTTCCTCTTGAGGATGTGGATTCCTTCCTCCTTTCCCTTCTAACCTCACTGCCACCCCAGTGTCTGCCTTCCTTACTCTCTCCATAACCAGCCTGCAAAATGATGCTATCTGGCTGAATCAATCAACAATACTCCTGAGTTGGTACTCTTGCTCCTTCCCAGGAGCAGTTGAAAGAGCATGGGCTATAAGGTCAGACAGACTTGGCTCAAAACTTGGTTTGCTGTGCTATGGTTTGCACTGTCCCTCCAAATACTGAAACTTAGTGGCAGTGTGATGGTATTAAGAGGTGGGGCCTTTCACACCATCTCCCCATGTCGATGCTACTCTGACTACTGACCAGAAACACCACCTGTGTGGACCAGGCACAACCCCATGTGTAGGAAGGCCTCGTGGCAAACCCCCCTTCTCTGAAACATGGCTACTAGTGAGTCACAATCTAGCACTGGCTACTGCTTCATGATCACGTTGGGCAGGTCCTGAAGGTGCCTGGTGCACAGTTTCCTCCAGACCTTATAGTTGCCTGTGGTCAGATGAGGAGTTCTTTCACACCCAAACCTGGTATCAGGTATGAATTCAGACCTAATACGACACACCCAAATTTCCGTCCGCTGTCAAGTTCTCTTTCCAGGGGAAAAGGTTTTAACAAAATGAGTAAAACTGCATTATTCAAAGTAAGGGGCTTTTAATTCATCAAGGGAAAAGTTAAAGCTGTGTTTATTATTAAAATAGATGGGTCACTTGTATGATGACTGGTAACCTATTGTCACCTTAACTCTATTACAACAGATTGTTTCCCAGCTTCTCACAGGAGAATTGCAAGTTCAAGGCCAACCTGGGAAACATAGCAAGAGCCTGTCTTAAAACTTAAAAAAAAATTGGTTCAGTTCAATTCAGATATTCATTGAAGACCACTTTGTCAGGCCTGGCATTGAATGCAACTGGAAACACATAAAGTAAAACAGCGACCTTAAGAAAATGATTTTCCGTTGTACTTATTTCATTATATTTAGAATTCAGTATGCTGAATTCATAAGAGTAAGCAAATGTTGTGCTTCAATGCTGCTTCCAAATCAGATGGGATAATAAATCCTTTTCACCACTGGGTACCCCTATAAACAGATGTCCATCTGAGGGGCTGGAACATGCAGGAATAAACCCTGCTTCTTGGCCCCATGCAGTTGTCGATGTCTACCAAGGCTGGTGCGGCCCCTGCAAACCTGTGGTGAGCCTCTTCCAGAAGATGAGGATCGAGTTTGGCCTGGACCTTCTACATTTTGCATTAGTAAGATTCTTTCTTGGCAACAGTTGTACAACACTGCAAAAGGAAATGGAAACACAGTAAGGCATGCGGAAACATGAGCTGCTCTTTTCAGATCACTGGAAGGTATCAGTTGTTGATATTGTCATGATACCTTATAATTTCTCTAGCTGTAAAGACATTACTTGTCCCCTTGGCTTGGGCAGTTTCCTGATGTTGTGTGAAGGGAAGGAATACATGTCATTCCAATGCATAATATGCTCTGGCTTGGCTCATGAACACTGTTTACTGAAATGTCAATTTCAGAGAACAAAGTTTCATGCTTTCCATCCTTTGCTTGAGAAAGGAGAATTTCCAGCAAACATTATTTGGATTAATGTGTGTCAGAGATACTGATCATACTCTGTATGATTTGAGGTTCAAGAGTAGTAAAGGCAGGAGATAAAATTTAATGCTAAGAAGGTAGACTGCGAGGACTGTGCATTTCCTCTCATGAGAGTCAATTTGGGCACTTCTCTGGCCTGGGCCTCTTCTTTCCGGTGTCTCTCACAGTGGGTCTGGCATCAAGGAAGGCACCCTCTGAGGACCTCTCCCATCTGTTGCTGCCAGCCTTGGGTGCAGAATGAGGGTAGAGGGTGCACGTCCCTCAGCTGGGTGCAGTAGCTGTGTGGGAGCGGGGAAAACTGCTTCCTCCTCTCGTGGTTTTTCAAGGTGGTAGGCTGCCCAGAGCTTTTACCAGTGTGTCCATAGGGCAGCTCTGATTAGAAGCAGCAGCAGGAGAGTGAGATAGGATTCTTCTGCAGAGACTGGAGTTCCTGTGACCTTGTACCAGCTGCACCCGGGTGCCTGCTGACAACTTGTTTTCTTTAGGCCGAGGCAGATTGTCTTGATGTCCTTGAAAAATACCGAGGGAAGTGTGAGCCCACCTTTCTGTTTTACGCAGTAAGTACATTACAGTTGCGGTACATAGAATGTCTGAACTCAGGAAACTGTGGACAAAACACACTGATGGTCAGTCTACCCAAACAGAGGTAATGTATCATAATACATATTTGGCACAACCACCTCACTCTTCCCTAAGGGCAGTGACTACGGCTTTTCAATCTTAGAATATATACTCTTTACCTCTGCCTAGTATCTTAGGCATAGTAAATGCTCAGCATAGAAAGTGCTCAGTAGATTTTTTTTCTTTCCAGTACCAGGGATTGATCTCAGGACCTTGCAGTTGCCAAGCAGGCACAGCACTACTAAGTTGCATCCCCAACCCGGTATTTGTTACTTGAATGTGCCATGTATAAATCATTTAGTCACTCACAACTTTTGTGTACTATTCTTTCTTTAACTGTCAGCTTCCCTGAAGGAAGCTTTGAAGGGAGAAGCACAGAGTAGAAGGTATAGATCAGAGGGACAGAGAATCACTTTTTTGGGGGCAGGGGTTTGACACAGGGTCTTGCTGTATATAGTTCAGGCTGGTCAGGCACTAGTGGTGATTCTCCTACCTCAGCATCCCGATTGTGATTATGGCATGTGTGCATCACCACATATGGATCAAGAGAAAATCCTTTTGGAACTAAGAGCAACCCAAGGGCATGCTGATGGGAAGGCCCAGAAAGTGGCAGCAGAGATGAACAAATCACATGGGTTATGGTTAGTGGAGCCTGTGGGCTTCGGTTCAATGGGCCCTAATTTTTGACACACTTTTGCACATCCTTGCTGTCTCTTGAAAGAGGTTATCTATGTGAAGAGGAGGTCATGTGATTTGTAATTCATTCTAGGGAGGAGAATTGGTGGCTGTAATTAGGGGAGCAAATGCCCCTTTGCTGCAGAAAACCATCCTCAAACAACTGGAGGCTGAAAAGAAGGTGCTGGCTGAAGGCACTGAGCGCAAAGTGGTGAGTGGAGGTCCTTTCTACAAGCCACACTCAGAAGCTGGGGATGTAGTTCGGGGTGGTGGCTCTGGATTCAAGCCTTAGTCCTCTTACCCACACTCCCAACTACTAGAAGAAATCTTATAAAGTGTCTAAGCCTTTGATAATCTTGACATCCTTTTACTACTACTCTATATTTTGGATCTTTATTTTTTTGTTGTTCCTCAATGTTTTGAAGGTCTTAGGGATAATTTAATCTAACTACACTCTGCTCATGATCAATTTGTATCAGATTAAAGATGAGGCTCTTCCTGAAGAAAAGGAATGCTTTTCTCGTGAAAAGAATGATGGTGAAGATGAGGATGTGGGTGAGTGCAGAACTAACAAGCCAGACCAGATGGTGAGGCAGATTCACATGTGATGTAGGTTTTAAATCTGAGTAATCTGGTTATTGAGCAAACTGAACTCTATCCAAGTAGACTGACCCTCACATGTGTTGCCTGAGTTCAAACACTCTGTGTTGAATCTTCTTTCTGCTCTTTAACAGCCCTTTGGGTATATTTTAGATCTGTCTGATGATGTTCAAGTACAACAGTGACTTTCATGGCAGTCACTCAGATCAGAAAAGCTCCTCTTAGTAAAGTGGAAGTAGTGACACTAGTCATGTAAAAGGATGACACTGGTATTTTCTCAGTCTGTATCTGAATGAGGAAGCTGAAGCATCTTTTAGTGTCTCTTTCTGAAATGCCAGACAGCCTTCCTCCTGCAGCCCCAGGCCCGACACCATACACCCTAAGCTCTACTCTTTCCCTTGCTCAGTAAGTAACAGCTCACAGGTTTGGCACTTGTGGGCACAGCAGCCCTTCCTGGCCTCTCCTCGGACCACTGCGGCCTGGCCTGCAGTCTGAAGATGGCATGTCACACAGGCTGCTGCTGAGAAGGTATCGCTTGGTGGCAACTGGAACTCTGGGGGAACCAGATTATGTCAGGAGCTAAGCTGATAAAGGGAAGGAAGCTTTAAGATTGTTATTGTCTGCAGTAGAAAAGCTGTTTCTGTGTGGATAAGAGCTGTTTGAATTGGATTTTTACAAGGAAAGAGTCAGGTTAGGAAAGGAAGAACACTCTAAGTGTGAAAAGAAAACTAGCAATTCGGCTCCTGCAGGAAACATTTGTTGCCTGCTTTTTGTATTATATTCTCATTCTTCCCACCTCCGTTTTCTTCCCAAATCAAGTCTCTCTAAGGTAGGAAATCATACCATGTACCTTTTCAGTGCACATACTTTTCAGAATTTCATGGTAGCAAATCCTCCTTAAGGGTAGGCATTGTTTTGTTTCAGTTTGACCCAACAATTATAAAGCTAACAAACAGAAAATGAACAGTGGGAGAATGCTGACTGAAACCCACCTAGGCCACATTCATACACACAGGGACGCAATGGAGGCGCTCCTGGATATGACCGGACCTCCCTAAAGCTCCCTGCGGAGCCTTCCACAGCTTGGGCCCGAGCAGTGGGCTCTGCCCCTGTGGTCCCTCCCTCAGCTGGTGGACGGCAGACACTCACCCGAAGGCATTTAACCCACAGACCAGCCAAGTAGTAGAGAGCTTGCCTAGCATACACCTTGGGTTTATGTCCGGCACTACAAAACGGAAACAAAACAAACAAAAAAGTCCTAAAAGCAAGACAACAAAATGAGTGGGTCAGTCTGGCCTTCTCTCAGGGGAACCTGACCTGAGAGAGGATTGAAGCTGCAATGTGGTAGGATGTGCTGGAGCCAAAGAGAGGAAGAAAAACAGAGCAAAGTAGCCACTGGAGATGACAGCAGTTAGAGACTGAGAATCAGGGGAGAAGGGTAGAAAGGGATGAGGCAGCGGGGCCTGTGTTGTCTCTGCTGTGGCACCGCCTGCCCAGCTCTGGGCGAACTCATTCAGGTGTTTCTTGGCTTCTGTTTCCAAAGTCTTCCGGTACCCACCTCTGCTATGTGTTCCCCGATCCTGTTTCCTTCCCTCAGAGCCTGGTTGAGGTTGAGCCCTGGAGCCAGCCTTATACTTTCCAGGAGTCTCGGTCTGTAGAGGCACAGCCAAGAGGCCTGGGGAGGGAACTCGGGAGGCGAGCCATTCCTGCCACTTGATACAGTGGAGCCCATGGTAGGGGCTACACTGTCTCTGCAGGTGGCCTCCTAACAGCCTCCAGGACACTGCCTGACAACACCTTCCCTGCTTATTTCAGTATCGTCAGAGAAGACCTGTACCCTGGCCATCATTAAACCAGATGCAGTGGTCCATGGAAAGACTGACGAGATCATTGTGAAGGTAAGAGAGGTGACGTTTACCTGCATGGCTGTCCTCATGTCCTTTCTGGCAGACAGACAGGTGGGGCATCAGGCAGCAGTATCCTGGGAGGGAAAAGAAGGCATCGAAGGAGTTGTAACTCTTCATTCCACCCAAGTAAATAGAAATGGTAAATCTGATTAGGACAGATATTGTAAGGATGAGGGTCTCCACTGCTTTTAAATGTTGCCTTTTGTTTACTTATTTTTTACTTTTCAATTAAGTTAAATGTACATTTGGGCTTGATTTATATGTTCAAAATACTTATGTATATTCTACAGATCCAGGAAGCTGGATTTGACATTCTAACACATGAAGAGAGAACTATGACCGAGGCACAAATGCAACTTTTTTACCATCACAGAGCTGGAGAGGTCTGCTCATCTGCTTCCAGTCAGCCAACACTCATTCCTTTCTCTCCTCCAACACTACACTTACAGACTGAGAGTAGTTTGGGAAAAGATAGAATATCATGGAGAACAAGAATGTGGGTCATGAATTTTCCCTCTGAAAAATGATTACAGCCTAAATTAGATAAAGAACAATGGTTGCAAGGAAAGCATTTTGACTGTAAGTAATGAAATAATTTATTATCCTAGCCATGGTGGCTATAAGCCCAGGCACTTGAGAGGGCGAAGGAGGAGGTTTATAACATGGAGACTGGCCTAGGCCACTGAGTGATGCAGTTTCCAATGAAAAATGGAAAAGGGTATGGAGAGGACCTGAAGATAAAGCATTCACTTTGCCTATGTGAAGCCTTTGGTTCAATCCTTAGCACCCACCCCCAAAGTCTCAACTAAACCCCACTTTTGGCTAACACGTACACATGACCTCCACATGTATGGTCTTATAGATGCTTCCACATAATTATAATTATCTTGTGTTCAACCCCAACTGAGTCTACCTTTCTGGGTTCTCAGGGTGTGGTTGGTCACCACCATCCCTGCCTGAGACCCTCCACAGCAGGCAGAGGTGGCCCGGCAGTGGCTGAACCCTGTGGGCATGCTGGTGGGTGGCAAGGCTGCTCACTGATTGCCTTCCCCAGGGGGGTAGGGTGGCTCCCTGACCCTCTTCAGGCCCCACCGGCCCCTCCTTGGGAACGTCTCTTTCCCTCCCTGTGACTAGGAGGGCTTTGAAAAGCTGGTACATCACATGTGCAGTGGGCCGAGCCATCTCCTGATCCTCACCAGAGCAGAGGACACCAAGGACGTGGCAACTGCCTGGAGAGACCTCATGGGACCCTGTGACCCCAATGTGGCTAGGAGGGAGCAGCCTGAAAGGTAATGTCACCAGTTGTGATCCCTCCATTCATCTGAAAACCTACAGGTCACTGGCAGTCAGCTCTCCAGTGGCCAGGAAATGCTGACATCCTTTAGCTCTGATCTGTGCCCAGCCTGTGCCAAACACTTCCTGTGCATGGCCTGCTCCCTCCTCTGCTCCCTTATGGAGACTGCTCACACTCTTGTCTTTTAGCCAGAGATCCACTGTTCCTCCAGAATAGAGCTTTTGGGCCTTTCAAGTCAGAGAGCCTGGGGTGGCCTGAGACTCCGCACTATGGACTCAGCTCCCCACCCACGATGTCTGGTGGCCCTTTATAGGGTTTGACATACTGTTCAGACTGGCTTGACCTGCTTCTAGCCCAGTGATGAGACAGCCAGGTATCACCAATGCCAAACCCATGTGTCTTGGCCTTTGAAGCAGTGAGACCCAGACAGTGGGAAAGGACTCAGTAAGAGGCCCAGGAATTATAGTTATACCTTATAAGATGCCAAGAGTATTGTGTAAGGCAGCTGGGTTAGGAAAGAACCCAGGCCTCAAATTCTAGGTACTACATACTCAGCAAGTCCCTTCTCAGCCTCTATTCTTTCATCTGTAAAATGGGGATAGAGGCTATTAGAATAGTGCTCGACACACTGAAGCCCTGGCACACTAGTGCTATCTTACAGGGTTACTGTAAGGATTAGCTGTGCAGAGCCACATCAGACACTGCATAGTCCTGGCCCTCTACAGTATTGAAAAATAGCATCTCCTGGGCTTCCCACCTCCACTCCTGGGTGTTCCCACGGGACTGGCTGTCCCCCATTTGAGCTGCCCCCACAAAATGCAATGAGACCCTGTATGTAAAACTCCCAGCCACAGTGTACCTGTCCACTGTCAGCTTCTGCTGTCATCTCTGCTGGTCTAGGTAGCTCTATGAAAAGAAAGCAGTTTCACAGAATGCAGGTGCTGATTGGTAGCTGATAATCATGTTGCCAGAAAGCAAACATTTCTTTTCAAATGAAACAATTCTTTTACATTTTTGCCAATGTTCCCAGTCTTCGAGCTCAGTATGGCACAGAAATGCCCTTTAATGCAGTCCATGGAAGCCGGGACAGAGAAGACGCCAACAGAGAGCTGGCATTGCTTTTTCCCAGTTTTAAGTTTTCAGATGAAGATACTGAAACCTTTCAGAGTAAGTTCTCAAGGCAGATTTGCTCTTTATTAAATGTGAAGCAGAACGGAATTTATGACTGTGCTTGTGTTGTGGGGTGTGTGTGACTGATAATTATTTGATAACTATTCAACCTAATAAAGTCTTGTTCATCAAGCAACTTCAGTACACATTAAACTGTTTCATTTTCATAGAGTAACAATGTTGTTTCTTAATACTTCATTACATTTTTTACTGCCTACTTTGGAGTCATACTTTCGTTGAAAAGGCACTTTGCATTTTCATGTACAAACCACTGGGAAAAGTTCATAGCTTTCTGAAGCAGAGTTCAAAGCCAAGTGGCCCTTGCATGTTCTCCATGTTCTGCACATGGTTGGGCCCCTAGTGGGTTCGCAGAGCAGGGGCTGCACAGCTCTCATTAGAAAGGGTGCTGAGAACCCAGGACCTTCCCCTTCACGGGGAGCACTCACAGCCTCTGGAAAGGTACACCAGACCCAGCACACCTCCAGATCTGGGTGAGAACCCCAGGTGTCTGGAGCTCATTCCGTATGTGGAAGAGCTGGGCTTCGCCTGTGCCATCCCTGCTGCTGAGTGACATGCCCACACCTTGAGCCTGAGGTGAGGTGCACAGGGCTGGGAGATGAGATGAACATCCTGGGAAACCCAAAGGAGGTGAGGTGGGACCTTTGGGAGGAAGGCCATGTGCATATCTGAAATGGTAATAATCCATGTATGTTTGCTTGGGTCTTAAATCACGTATTGCCTAAATGTCTGCTATGCTCATGGTCTTAAGATCTAAAGTCAGAATTAAGGTCTTGTCAGAATTAAGTGGACTGAGGGCAGGATAAGGTAGGTGGGAGCTGGCTTGTACTGGCCTTTGCTGAATCCGTGATGTGGCCCTGTGAGGCGACTTTCCCCACTGCTGTCTGAGGAAGAAGCTGAGTGTAACAGAGCTTAGGAGTTGGAAATCCTAGAAGTATGGCTCGAGAAGACAAGTTCATCCCCGTGCATGTGTTCTCAGTCATCCCGACCTGGGCCAACTTTCCTAGATCTGCACTCGGGATGCATTTCCTTTGTGCCCAGGGTCACAGGAGGTCCACAGGGGCGACTCTGGGTCAAGTCAGAGGCAGGAGGGAGAATTACCTGAGAGTGTTTGGAGATCTGGAGCCTCTTTGGCCTCAGGTGATAAAGAACAAAGGAGAAACAGTCTGAGGAATAAGTGCCCACACAGCCTCCAACAAGCACTGCTTGGAAGTGGCTTCACTGGGGTTTGGATGGGTTGTGCCTTCTGTTAGGGGAACAGATATACTTTCACGTATCTAGCACTTTTCCCATTAAGAAAAAGGCCCTGATGGCAGGGGACAGATAATCCTTGGGAATCCTGGCTCCCATGTTCAGCTAAATAGCTTCTAGAAAGTTACTTACCTTTTCTGGGCCTCAGTTCCTTCATCTGTGAAATGGAGATAGGCCACTTTAACCCTAAACTATTAAGTCCATAATAATCATCTTCCTCACAGATCTGTTGTGAAGATAAAAGGAGACAGTATGTAAAAACCCTTAACCTAGTGGCATAAGTGCCCAACAAATGTTTTTCATTGTCCTACTTATCTAAGTCCTAGTCCCTAACACACACATTTGCTGTCCCTCCCAGCCTCCACCCAGCCTGGTCCTCAGTGATACAGTTAGCTCTTCCTTTTCCTGCTTCTTTGTGGATAGTGAGTGGGGCAGTCAGGACTGACCATCACTCTGTTTCTGAAGTCCTGCAGAACATCTGTCATCCCACAGGTGCTGAGGCTGAAGGAGCAGCGAGCCCCACAGAGGCGCACTGCACCCGTGAGGACTGAACTGAGATGCTGTACTGCTCTTCCGGGCCTGCAACCCAGGGCAAGGCCGCAAGGCCCTGAGATGAAATGTCTCAGCACTCTTGTCTGCATGGAGGGAAATCCCAGTAGGAACTTCAGTGTACTAATGCCCTCTGCTTTAGCTATCTTTGTAGACAATGAAAGTAACAGTATATACTTTCTTGCTTCTTAAATAGTATACAAAATACAAAACTTCTTTTGGGTTTTAGAAAATACGCATGCATTACTGCACTGTGACATGGCATCACAGGGGATACTGTGTCACGTAGGGCAATGTTTCCCCAACACCTACACTGATAATCTATTTTAGATGCTAACTTGGTAACTATGAACTCAAAAAGAGTTCAACGAGATGGGCTGTGACATTGACAACACACCGATATACAGGGACAGGTACAAACCAGCACTCAACACAGCCACTTACACACTGCCAGATGTGAGCTGCCCATCTGTGGTTCTGCATGTATCAGGACATGTTCAAAAAGCAACAGAAAGTTGTCTGTGGCACTAGGGCTCATCGGATTTCCTTGACATTTCTTCACTACTTCTTTGGCTCAGGCCTAATTTCAGATCTGAGACCTCTGAGTGGAGCCGGGCTGCCTCCAATTCTCATCAATTGCCTGGCTTTGGCAGCCTTCTAAGGGACTTCCTTTGAGGAGTACCCCAAAGTAACCAGGAAGTTCTGATATTACCACGGCTGGCCACTCTCACTGGTTTGTTCCAGCGTACTGTAAAGATTACCATGCCTGAGGCCAACCCTGTCCTCTGAGGACAAGGTGTTTCTTCTACACTATGAGGGACATGCCAGCAATCTGCTCTCATTTGCTGGTTTTCTCTAGAGTGCACTCCTAGGGTGGAAGGTTCCTTAAGTGGGCAGCGGGCTCCTAGAAGACAGCCTGTTGTGGACATGACATTGTGGACATGACATTGTCTAGCCCAAGGCTGTGGAGATACCCTACTGTTTAAGGCTATCATTATATTTTGGGACCTTTTGTTGCCTCTGGATGGAAATGCCACACCCACAGTTTATCAGGATCTGCTCAGGGCCCTGACTGAAACAATGTGTTTAGAGAAGCAGAAGCCAGTGTCCCAGAACCCCAAGTCCACAGCTGACTGTGGGGCTATATATACTCTTCCCTTGTGTGATTTCAAGAGGGGCCTCACTTGATCTGTGTCCTTGTGAGCTGGTAACTGACTTCAAGGGCACAGCGGCTTTACACCCAGGCTTCTACAGCACATGTGGCTCTGGATGAACTACCTTGAGGGGGAGCCCTCAGTTGACAGCTACTAGAATCTCCTCAGAAGCCAGGAAGCTCCCATCATGGTGAGATGAGACTGAGTAACCAAACCTCCAAAAGCAGGAGAGGTGAACAGAGGTGAGCGTGAGATGTTTGTGTCATTCGCGCATCTTCATACCTTCCCAGGGGAGCTAAGAGGATTGGGGCTGGCAGGGAGAAAGCGGAAGAGGCGCTGGGTGCAAGGCCAGAGTGGAAGCAGCTCAGGCTGTTAAGGTGCTATGAGTTCAGCAGTGGGGCATCTTCCAAAGGTTAATGGCATAAGAAATGGGGGTCCGGGGCTAGAGATTTAGCTCAGTGGTTCCAGAGCCTGCCTAGCAAGCACAAGGTCCTGAGTTCTATCTCAGGTAACCACATACGACAATAACAGACGTGGTGATTCATGCCCACCAGCAATCAGTACCACATACCACAATGCCAGGCATGGTGGTAGACACAGAAGGCAGAGGCAGGAGGACTGGTGAGGTCGAGTCTTGCCTGGGCTACATAGTGAGCTCTAGGCCAGCCTGAACTACAAAGTGAGACCCTGTCTCAAAAACAAAACAATCTTGGATGCACAAGGGCCTGAGTTTGATCCCTGGTACCGCAAAAAAAAACAACAACAACAACAACAAAAAAAGCAGGGCCAGAGATTTAGCTCAGTGGTTCCGGTGCCTGCCTCACAAGCGCAAGGTCTTGGGTTCGATCTGGTAACCACATACAGTGCTGGTCATAGTGACTCACGCCCACCAGCAATCAATACCACATACCACAGTGCTGGGCGTGGTGGCTCATGCCTGTAATCTCATCACTCTGGAGGCAGAGACAGGAGGATTGCTGGGTTCGAGGCTTGCCTTGGCTACATAATGAGCTCAGGGGCAGCCTGAACTACAAAGCAAGACCCTGTCTCAAAAAAACCAAAACAAACTCCCAAACAACCCAAACAACAAACCAAATAAAACCAACAAAACTAAACCAAACAAAAAAGAAATGGGGGGGCTGGGTAAGGACTCCTGAGAGAGGCTTAAGGCAGGTCATTCTCAGAAGACAGTACTGCTGGCTTCTCACAATAGCAGCTGCTTTTGAATGGGCCTGTTTGAACTATAAGGTTGGTCAGCTCCTTAGTGCAGAATGCCCAATGGGAGGAGAGCAGCTCCACTTAAGGGCTGGTTCTGGCCCAGCCCCAGTGAGAGGGCTGATGGCCTGGCAGTCAACACCAAGTGCTTTGGCGGGGGTGAGGAGGTCCCTCAGCTTCCCCTGGCCAAGTCCTGGACCAAAATTTCCATCAGGTGAGCAACATGTGCCTCTCTGCTCAGGAATCGGGGAAGTCAGCACAAGGGACAGGATGGGTCCGCATCAGCCTCTATCCTGGGTGGCAAAATGCGCACTCCATGAGGACCTGGAAGAGAGTGTGCCTCTCCCCTCTGCTTGCTCAGCCCTCACTTCTAGGTTTCCCTCATGGTAACTAAGAAAATGGGGCATGCCTGGGCTCCCTATCCTTAGATCCCCTCAGAGCGTCCCTCACCAGCTACCTCACTGTCCCCCCAACTCATGCTCTGAGCTTGAGCTGGGAGGTGCTGTGCACATTGCAGGAACAGAGGAGAGGGAGCACACAATAATTGAGAGCACCCGCATCTCTGTAGAGGGCTGGCCGCTGCTTGTGCGTGGTGCAGATGGTCCTTTGCTAACCTCTGACCTGAGTCCAACAGGTGGTGGCACATCTAAGGAGAGGAGGAAGGGGGTAGATACAACACTGCAGAGAAAGGGCTGTCTTGGTGGTTGAAATGGCCACTTATCAGAGGTCCACTGTCTTCAGGAGGCCAGGGAACGTGGGGTCTTCAGACTGCTGCAGATGGCTCTGGGAGTCCTAAGGGCCCCAAGGCACTGGCTTCTGGTCAGAAGTACAAAGCCACTTCTCAAACCTTCATTCACAAAGAATCACAGGTTCCAAAAGGCAGTACACACTATCTTCTAAGTTTCCTAATGTTCCAGACATTTGGAAAACAGACTCCTTTTTAGAAGTTGCCACAATTTCTCTTGGCTTTTATTAGCATGTGTTAAAATCATATTATCCAAACACTAAAAGAAGAACATGTACTGTTCTGAATAAAGTGCTTAAGGAAAAAATGCAACTTATTAAATTGGACATTCTTTTCTAGTTCATAAATTTTGGGTTACAATCAGGGCACAAAAGAGAAACAGAATGCAGTATTAGAGAGCAAAAATCTTAGCTAAGAACCTGGGCAGCAGACACAAGATCATGTCCCTTTCTTCCCATTTCCTTGCTGACTGAACACTGCACCTGTGTAAAGCAGCAAACAGCTTTGTTTTAATAAATACATTTCCTTTCATTCATTCAAATCAAAAAAGTTAATTATCATAAAGCACTTTTTATTTGCTCACTGTTTTTAGTCACAGGCAAGACTTATCCAGAGTTGAAGTGTGAACATGTTACTTCATTGGGTCTTCAGCTTTCTAACACTATTTATGTTCAGGATTGTCTCAGCATTTGTTATTGGTTTCCTTATATTTACCTGGTAATTTTTAATACCAACATTAGAGTGTTCTGTGTTATAGCTGCCAACCAAGAATATTTTCTCCTTACTAGAAATGACAATGCATGGGCCTAAGTAAGGCTTTATTCCCAATATATTAGGTTTTCTTGGAACTATTTTGCTTACATTGTTAGCACTTGCACATCTGCATAAAACCCACATTCCTGTTATGACACTTTAAAATCTGTAAAGTTCTGAAAAAATAACAACTTGGAAAACTGTTTGAATCTTGGGTGGTCATGTTAAGAACAGGAAACACCGCATCAAATACATTTTAAAGACATCATTTGCAATCAATCAGATTTAAATCTTTCAAGGAAGGTGCAGGTTGGTGATGGTGTGGCTGCACTGAGCAACCCCTCAGGAGTGCCACCCTTCAGTGGTACACACTCACCGTAAGCTTCTGGACTGCAGGCCACACATCTTGGCCTTATGCCTCTAATCTCCTTCCAGCAAAGGGAAAAGGAAGGCTGATTCTACCTTTCAATAGTCAAGAGCAAACTCTATTGAGTTCATCTGGAAGCTGATCCAGAAGCCAGAGCAGGTGCCAAGCTAAGGGCTGTAGAAGAGCAAAGCAGTATTCTGTAAAAGAAGTCATCTTCAGTCATCCTGGGGAGATCCCTTCTTCTCTCTCTACTTGACTCATTTTAGCTTCATGCAGGAAAACACCTTGGATCTCATTTGACAAAAACATACCATCTAGCATTCCTGAGCAATTAGAATGAAATTTGCTGAGATAGCTAAGAGAAAGAGCTTTCTAAACTACCTCGTTCTTGCTTCTTTCTACAGATGTGACTGTAGAATGCTCTAGTTTCACAGTGAGATATGCTGTTTCAGGAAGCACAAAGTGATCTGACTTTATTTCCAGGAGTGACAATCGACATCTAGCTTAAGCACAAAGTTCCACGTGGAAATCCTGCCAGACCCTGCCACACCAATGATAGGATTCAGGACAGCTCTCAGTCCCCAGTTCCTCTCAGGGTAGCCTGCTGGAGTCAGGGCTGGGCTCTCACTCTCAGTACCTCAATTTCCCTTTGATGTTTTACAAAACCTATGGTGATCCTGTCACATCATCTCACTCCATCCCACCCCGTTCTTCTGACTTGGAAGCCTGAAGACATATTGAAATAGGCAGAGAAAAGGCTCTGTATTTGCTAATATTGATGGCAGTAAGATGCTAGCAGAAGGGTGCTAGCTTACTACTTTGCACAGCACCATGTATAGTGCCTGTTATTCAGGCCAACTATAGCCAACTTTTTTCTTTTTTTGTTTTTGTTTTTATAAAGAAAATCTATGTAAGTTGAGGTTCAGAAGTGCATATATTTTTTTTTACTTACAAATATTCATCTGACCAAAATTCAACATAACCTTTATGGAACACTAACAATTGTTTTGTTTTTAAAATAACATTTCATTCAAACTGTATATAATTCAGTAAAGTTTTTTTATACAGCAAGCAATGCTTAAACCCTGGAAAATCTGTAGAAAAGAGATTTTCACACAAAATAAGAAAAGAAAAATCTGAGGTATCCCTCACCCATACATCCACTCATTTTAACTCACATGTGTACATGTATACACACACACACACACACATTCTCACTCATTCATTCTCACTCACAAAGTGGCTGCAGCATAGGCAAAAAATTGTAGGTCCAAAGAAAATGATTGATTGTTCTAATAAAGAGTCCAGGTAGCTCAGAAAAAACCAAAACAAAACACAGTCCTCTGAGGAAATTACTACCTCAAAAAATGTTCTCAAGATGAATGAGATCTAAGCCTACTAAATTGCTTTTGCAAAACAGCTCCCTGCAGTCCAAGGTGACTTGTGCAAATAGAAGGAATCAAATGAGGCTAGTTCCTGTACTTCCTTAAACAAGGACGTCGGGTGCTCGCATGTGCCCAGGCCTGCTCCCATCATGCCAGGTACTGCTGCAGTGCCGTCTTTGCCCTGAAATCATAAAACTCCTATTAGCCATCAGCTCAGAACTGTAACTGAAGCAAAAAATGGTTCAGTGATGGTAGGCGAAGCTTCTAAGAAGGCAGACTCCTCAGAGGAGATGTGGATAGCCCAGCGGGGGACCTTGAGAGCAGAGGCAGCAAACACTTCAAACCCACTCTGGCTGTATTATTCCTGTGGTTCTCTTGGATAGCCGCTCTTACCCTTTAACCTGCTATGCTGCATTCTCTTGTATTCACTGATACTCTATAGTTATTCTTCCTTTGTCAATGACATATATTTGTGATGGACCTAAAATTCTTTGCTTTCTCTTACTGCCATGCATGTTTTATTAGTGATGCATAAGAGTAGGGGAGGATACTTAGGGCTCTGAATGCTAACAAGGAAATCTCATGCAGGAAAAAGTGTTGGCATGGCTGGGCGTGGTGGCTCACGCCTGTAATCCCAGCACTTGGGAGGCAGAAGCAGGAGGATTGCTGAGTTCCAGGCTTGCCTGGGTTACATAGTGAGCTCATAGCCAGCCTGAACTACAAAGCAAGACCCTGTCTCAAAAAAAAAAAAAAAAAGAAAAAAAAGTGTTGGCATGTTGGCCAGAAGGTACACCGAAGGGGTAAGAGCCCATGGGATGAATCTGTGTGCCATGGTTCAAATGCCTCAGAACTGTGCAAGGTTACAACTTCATATTGTTTTTTCATTGCTCCTGACGACATCATCAAAGATCGAGGTGGGACATGGATTGTTGTAAGTAGGAAAAAAGGTGGCTGGGTAAACAGGAAAGATTGAAATGTCAAGAGCCTATCCCAGTCCTTGTAAGAGTGATCTCCTTTGAACTGAGAATACAATTGTGAAGTTATCTGTCAGCAATGGTTTCCCTTCTATGTTACAGAAAGACTAAAACTTTTAGTTACTATTAGCTGATGAAAATAGTACCAAGTAGACTTATAATCTAGACTCAAGTGCTGGATTCAAGTATAGCTTTTATAATGAAGTAAATGAAGATAATCTACAATTTTTAAAGTGGCACACTAAGGAGTATCCTTGCAATTATGTATGACTCTATAAAGATGACAGCTGTGGGCTAGAGATTTAGCTCAGTGGTTCCAGTGCCTGCCTCACAAGCGCAAGGTCCTGAGTTTGATCCCGGTAACCACATACAATGCTGGGCATGGTGACTCACGCCCACCAGCAATCAATACCACATACCACAGTGCTGGGTGTGGTGGCTCACACCTGTAATCCCAGCACTCGGGAGGCAGAGACAGGAGGATTGCTGAGTTCCAGGCTTGCCTGGGCTACATAGTGAGCTCAGGGCCAGCCTGAACTACAAAGCGAGAACCTATCTCAAAAAAAAAAAAAAAAAAGATGACAGCTATGATCACTCCAAATAATCTCAACAGAAATTGCTAGATATGGGTAAGCTGCATTCTAGGAAGACATTTTCAGAAACAAAGTTATGAATGATACCACAAGTACCCCTTAATGACCATCTATCTACCTCCCAAAATCCATGAGGAAGCTCAGAAGAGCAACTGTGATGGAAATGGGAACCCAGGCCCTTACAGATCGGAGGCCCTATAAGCCTAAGATGGAAAAGGCTAGCTAGAAATAGCTCCTCAGCTGTGAGCGCTTTAAGTTCAAAAGATCACAAGACTTTTTGGACAAAAGGAACCCAAGAGACGATGTCTTAAGATGTCATGAACAAAATGTTACCGAAGGGTCTTGACTGAAATCTTGTATTACTCTTTGAAACTGTCAATTCAAATTTTTTGTAGAATTTACTCAGAGGTTGGCTACGTTTGATTATTTTAGGGCTCAGAATTATACCCCTATATCTTGCTACTAGCTATTATATCTATGGAGTCATTTAGAAGGATGGTTTTGGAAGCAAGTTCACCTTTTCTTAGATGGTCTTAATACTGGATAGTTCACACCTTGATTCTCTTTCTTTCCCTTCTTTTTCTTTTCTCTTCTCTTCTCCTCTTCTCTGTCTCTCTCTCTACCTGCCCTCTCCCCTGCCTAAGAACTGAATATTCAGGGTCTTTGCACTAAGCTACAATACTGAAAACTTCTGTGCCATATAACTTTGGGAAAACAGTATGTGATTGCTTTAGAGCAATGCAGTCAGGGCCCAGACCTACCTCACTGTGTGCTGGAGAGGCATTTCTTCTGGCATTCTAGATTATCCCAGGGACTATTTTAAATAGGTCTCTTTTCATTTTTGACTAAGTATGAAAGAAAACCTCCAGTGAATGATGTGAACCAGAAGAGGTGGGCTCATGGAGCCCATCATCTAAGCCAGGAGCTGCAGAGAGAGAGGCAGTGGTCTGGTCCTCAAGGACAAATTTAAATCCAGCCTGCAGAATGTAGCTGGCCTTCCCTTGCCTCTGACCAGCCTTCTGGGGCTCCAGTTATTTAAGAACTTATCTTCTCTGACCTACAGGGTGGGAAGGTGCAGGGAAGGAGAAGACCAGCTTGCTCTGTGTGCTCCAAAGAGTCTGGGATAGCTGTTCCTTTGAGGAGCAGTTATAAGTACCTCCTCCTCAGCAGGGAAGGCAGACAAGTTGACGGTGTGACATGTTCTACATATGTTATGGGAACACAGAGGGTTCCTGGCATAGCCTGTGGGGAGAGTAAGTAGGTCAAGCAAAGCTTCTGGAAGAAGTGACAACCTGATCTGAGATTTGCAGGATGAATGGCCATTGTCTACTCATTCTCTTCCTTTGCTTTCAGGCCACCTTGATGCCCAGGTCTCTTCTTACACCATTGGTTACTCCTTCTGCTCTTCTGTGGATCTTTTTCTCATCTTTCCCTAAACAGAGAGGGCCCGTATCTTGGTCCCTAGCTGTGGGAGACAAGGTAAGAGGACACAGCCAGAACTCTCGTGGCAAGATCCAGTTCCCAGTGAGTCCCACAGCAAAAGGATTAATAACCAACAAACAACAAAATCAGAACCTATAGCACTTCTCTCTCCCTTTACTCTCTCTCATTCAATGACTTCCACTAGTTTCATTCCTTTAAATATTAGCTCCCAAATTTACATCTCCCATCCTACCCTCCCCTGAGGCCATATAGTGGACAAAATAAAATTGCATATCCAATTAAAAACTCTTAATTGGGCCAGAGGATTAGCTCAGTGGTTCTGGCGCCTGCCTTGCAAGCACAAGGCCCTGAGTTCGATCCCTGGTAACCACATACAATGCTGGGCATGGAGAGTCACCCCCACCAGCAATCAATGCCACATACCACAGTGCTGGGCATGGTGGCTCACGCCTGTCATCCCAGCACTTGGGAGGCAGAGACAGGAGGATTGCTGAGTTCGTGGCAGCTTGCCTGGGCTATATAGTGAGCTCAGGGCCAGCCAGAACTACAAAGCAAGACCCTGTCTCAAAAAAAACAAACAAAAAAAACCTCTTAATTGTCTGTATTCCTTCCCCTACATTCCTCACTATTCTGGGGAACTGCAACACTCTCAAACCAGTTATTCAGGCTAAAACTTAGTCATTTTCCTTTCCTTCCTTTAATATCTTACCTTGAATCCATGAGCTAGTTGTATTTGTTCTATGTTCAGATTAAATTCTCATCACTTCCACCATGCCTACTCTCACTTTTTGTCTACATTATTGCATGCCTTTTAATTGTTCTCCTTGCCTCCATTACTGCCCTACTACAGGGGATTCTGTGCAGAGCCACTACAGTAGTCTTTCAAATCAGATAATGTCTTTTCTGCTCAAAATTCTCCCATGACTTCCTATTAAACTCTGACCAAAGGCCAAAGTTGCTACTACAGTCTCTCAGGTTTTGGTTCCTTCTACCTATGATTATGCTCTCCTTCATTATTTTTCTTCAGCCTCACTGGTTTCCTTCCTTCCTTCCTTCATTTACTTTTTTCTTTATTAAATTTATCAGTACATTTGAGGCATACACTATGATCACATTCCTCATTGAGAATTTGTACCTTGATATATCTTGATTCTTATTTTTTCCTATTCCTCTGCCTCCTTTCAACCCCTCTCACTGGTTTTCTCATATAGGTCTCTCTCAGCATGCCAAGTTCATTTCTGCCCGGGTCTCTGAACTCATTGTACTCTTCCTGGAATATTCTTCATCTAAATACATTGTGGATTAGATTTTTTTTTTTTTTTTGGCGGTATTGGGAATCAAATTCAGGCCCTTGTGCGTTCAAGGTTGGTGCAGTACCACTTGAGCTAAATCCCCGGCCCCAAATTAGATTTTTTTTTTTTTTGAGACAGGTTCTCGCTTTGTATTTCAGCTGGCCCTGAGCTCACTATGTAGACCAGGCCAGCCTGGAACTCAGCAATCCTCCTGCCTCTGCCTCCTGAGTGCTGGGATTACAGGCGTGAGCCACCATGCCCAGCTAGATTAGATATTTTTAAGAAATAACCCACAAAAGTCTCATGTGTTTGCAAGGTGACTGGATCATGGCAGCACTATACTCACCAGTGGATTTAGCCACTGGTCGCTAAATGTGCTGTTAGGAAGTGGGGCCTGGTTGGAGGTGGGTCCCTGGGGCATAACCTGGAAGGGTATATTTCCCTTCTCAGTTCCTCCTTTTGTCTCTGCTTCCTGGCTGCCATAGGGTGAGCAGTAGTCTTCTGTTCTGGCCCTTTTCACCATGCATTTGGCCTTGGAACTTACTGATCATGGACTGAAACTAAGTTAAAATAAACCCTTCCTCCTTTAAGTTGTGGTAGTCAGGTAATGCTACTGAAAAGTGATTAAGACAGAAACTGTTACAAGAAAAGTAGGTTCAATGGTGTAGCTATGGCTCATACAGTTTGGTTCATTGGGAAGACTTTGCAAAGGCTTGGGAATGCTGGCTAAAGTTGTAAGCTGAACTTGACAAGCAATACTGGTCAGAACTCACAACAGAATGTTAATCAAAATGCAGACAATAAAGGCCAGATTCTGGAGGTTTCAGTTGGAGAGCAGGATTCCATTGGCATCTGGACTGAAGACTACATGTGTTATATCAGGCAAAAAATTTGTCCTAATGTTGTCCATGTCTTAAGACTTTGTGAAAGACTGAGATTAAGGGCAATGGACTAATTAATTTGGCAGAGGAAACTTCAAAACAACTCAGCATTCAGGCTAAGAATGGATACTGTTGGCTGCTTTCAGCCAGAGCAAACAATAGAGCTAAATAATTTGAAAAGTCTATAGTTTAAATGGAAAGGAAGCACCTGCAAAGTTGGGATGATGACGACTACGGTTGCTAAAAATATTAGCATTAAAAAGAGCCAAGTAATTGCATTAGGACCACAGGAAAGATGGCTTAAAAACATCTCAGAATCAGCAAGATCCCATCCTTATAGGCTTACAAAACTGAAAAGCTTTCACTTGGGGAGACAACCCCCCTGCCCCAGCCACCTAAGGAATTGGTTTCCAGGGATTTGTTTCACTGTGCTCAGCTATCCAGACAGTCAGAGGCATTTACAGCTATGGCCCTAGGGGGACGGCTCCTGCTTAAGATGGAAGGAAATGTTAAACATGCAAAATCTAAGAGTTATGAGGTCAGGGAGGCTTCCACCCAGATTTCTGAAGGTCTAGAAGGCTGGACAGTGTGTCTCTGGAAGGTAGTGTGTGAAGCTGTGAGAGTAAAGCCAGAAGCGCAGTCAGGGGACAACCTAAGAAGCTGGAGACACCAAGAACATGGATCATCTGCTAGGAGAGAGGGAGTTTAGCCAGCCTGAGAGAGAAGCTATGGGAACTGGCTTCAGGAGTATCCAAACCCTTTGAAGTTCACCTATTACCACAACCTGCTCTATGTGGTGGACATGGAACTACAAGATTTCATGTTTGTTCTGCTGGGGTTTGGTCTTGGTTTGGCCTGATTTCTATTACCTGAAAGTGTGGGTGTTGGGCAACTGCGTCTCAGTGAAGGCAAAGTAATTAAGGGAACATCTGTCTAGCAGACTCCCTATTTCCATCCAGGTCTCTGGTCAAAGTCACTTCTCAAAGAAGTCTTTACTGACTAATCCTATGAAAAAAAAAATTCCTTGTTTATATTCCCTTATGTTGCTTTATCTTTCTTTATATACTTGATACTGTGTTACACATTCATTTGCTTATTGTTTTTTGTATTTGAATAAAGACTCTATAAGAGCAAGGACTTTACTGTTCACTATTTTTACCACCCATACCTAAAATAGTGATTGTAGATATGCAATAGGGCAGGCATTAAAGAAAAAGTCTGTTGAATGAATGAGAATCTGAAGGGGAGGAGACTAGGATGGTATAGCAGGTGGAACAGGATGTCTAAGTACCTCAAGTGCAATACTTAAGCAGGCAGATATGGCTTGAGTACTGAGTTAGTATTGGGGTGGCAGGCAGAAAACAGGGTAGGAGAATGAGAATGCCACAACCAGATCCTGAAGGGTTGAGTCAGGAAAGAAAGACTTGATATTCCCTGTTGTGTTATTAAACACAGAAGTAATTCCTTGGAACAGGAATATGAAGGCTGTTCCAAAGCAATATACATAGCTAGAAAGAACATTTTTTATTATTTCGAGCTTGGTTGAGTCTCTGATTATAACTCCTGGTCCTCACATGACAGGTCAATCTTTTGAGAACAGGGATTGCTTAGGGTCACTACTATATCCCCAGCAGCCAGGCCAGGCTGGTGCAAGGCAGTGCTTAGTGAAGTTCTGAGCTAATCACTGTTTTTGATTTTATCTTTCTGCTTTTCAAAAAGGCACATCTATTTATATTTTAATGATCAAGGGAAAGAAAGGGAGTAGCACCTAGATCATCCCCAGATACCCACTAAGACGGCCCAGACACATATTAATTCAGAATAAGAGGAAGGTCTTTAATAATTTGGTAATTGTTAGTTCACATCTCACTCAAAGACATAGTTGGCTCACAGGATATTAAACAAAATCCAAGAATCTAAAGGATTTTAGAAGGTTGGCTATGTGAATTAGTAAGGAATTCGAAGCATTTCATAAAATAATCCAACACAGCCCAAAGAAGGTTCTTTCATGTTGATACTCACTTGTCACAAAGGTTTGTATCTGATGACTGACTCAGTTTGTGGAGAATATCTACAATGCCCATGTCCCGTAATTTATCCTGGCGTTCTTGTGAACCTAAAAGATTAAAGCTATCAGGTTACTAGAAACATGATGCAGACAACTACTCTTCTGCCACTCCCCCCTACAGTCTATTCTGAATTCTGCTACTGAACTAATTTCTCCATGGACTACGGGTCAAAATCTTTAGCATAAAATAAAGCCTTCTGTCACTTCTTTCAAAACATATAATCTGGGACAGGTCATACTTTTTCTCTTTCAAAGATGTCCTATTCCCCCCTCTACTGTCTCTCACTCTGTCTTCTCCAAGTACTTCTTGCTGCCTCTTGTACAGCACAAGTGGCAATTGAGTTTCATACTGCTCTGTCCCATCAACCAGACTAAGACCTTGAGACCTGGCCTTGTCTCTCTCTTGCACATAGATTCTGCTTGGTATCTAGACCAACGGGTTGAATGCAATTTCACCTCCTTCCACTTTGATCTGAACACAAGCACTAAGTACAGTCACTTCCCTTGGAGTCCTTCTTCTCCACTGAAGACCCTATAGTGATCACTCATGCCCTTACCTCTCTAGATCTAGAGAGACAAAAATCCCTGGGGACAGAGTTCAGACTCCAATACTCTAATACTGCTACCTCACCACAGAGATCAAGTCCTGGCTTCTACTTGCTTGACTGCACACTGGAATCACATGGAAATCACCTATGGCTGGGCCACCCTGACAGTCTAACTCCCCAGGTGATTCTGGTATGCAGCCCAGGTAGAGAACTTTTATCACTGCAAACTGGCTCCTTCATTGAAGACTACTCTTATCCATGAATGCTCTTCTCCATTATCTTATTTGTGCATAGTCTTTAAAAGTGCTTTCCCCATTATGAAAGGCCCATCCTCCCACTCTCTTTGCTTATCATCTTCACATGTACTTGACCATCTTCTGCATCAGGTTTCCCAATGGAAGGAGGGTTACTGACTCTCACCTTCACTCCTGACAATGTAGTATGGTGTTGGCTCCAAAATGGGGGTCAGATTAAAGCCAGTCACACTGACTCTCACACCAGAGTATGTCTATTGGGTGAGGAGTTAGCTAGTCCAACGATGGGGCCTCTTCCTAGGAACTCAGGGGCACTTGATGACTTCACTGTGCAAGACTCTCCCCATAATTTTCTTCAGAACAAATCTCACCTATCTCTTACCTTCTTCTTCATTCCATATGAGATTTGATATACAAAACATAGCAGCAAGCTGCAGTTTGACATGTGAATGACCCTATCAATGCAGAAAAGGGATAAAAATTAAAATGGAGGTAATCTCATGTCAGACCTTCCTCCTGCTTTTGGGTAATGTTTCATACTTAATTGTAACAGCCTACAAATATGAAGCACTGGTCACAAACTCATGTCTTGAGAGGTCATAAAGTTAACATTAATGCATGTGAATATTGGACTAAAAACAGGAATAATCAGGCTGGCAGATACGGCATATTATGAATGGCAAACCCTGCCAAAAGACATTCAAATATCAATTTTAAAAAACCATACTGTTAGCCAGGCGTGGTGGCTCTCGCCTGTAATCCCAGCACTCGGGAGGCAGAGATAGGAGGATTGCTGAGTTCGAGGCTTGCCTGGGCTACATAGTGAGCTCAGGGCCAGCCTGAACTACAAAGTGAGACCCTGTCTCAAAAAAAAAAAAAAAAAATCCTGTTAGCTGAACAAAATATCTTTCAGGTCAGAGATGCAGGAAGCAATTTATGATTTAGTCAATGCACACAGAAACAATGACATGTGACAATTCTATGGTTTTTGACTTAGGCCATGCTTTCAGGTTACTTGTAGCCAAACTGGATGTGCATTTTGTAAACTAGTGCTCATCTTATTTAATATGATCTAATAATTTCTTTGAGTAAGAGTGAAGATACTGTAAGGAAATTCTATAACATCTAATCTTTCTCACATAAACACTTTATAAATGGTTTACCCTCCTAACTTTACTTGCTGAAATTAAGAACTATAGAATACATTCAGCTTCTGGGATAATACTTTATTTCCATAGAAGTATACTAAAAACTAGACCAAATCTCTACTTTCTCAAATGGTGCAAGTATAACTGAGCAGCTACTATTCTTCTAAAGAACAATTCTGGTTTATTTTTCTTTACTGAAACTATAATCATTTCTGGCTAAATTGGATCATTTACCCACATAAAATACTTTCTCCTAAAAAAGGACCCAACAATAAAGCAATCCCTATTGGTCAGTTTAAAAAACTTTTTAGTGTAAATGTACTAGCATCTGAGATACTATCAATTATACAACACACTCAATAGTTGGTTTTTTTTTTTGATGTAACTCTGAAGTACAGGCTTGCCTCAAATTTGTGATCCTCCTGCCTTAGCTTCCTGAGTGCTGGGATTACAGGAATGTGCCACAGTGGCCAATATCAACAGTTTCTTGAAGGCTAAGACTGTTCTTCTAACAGGCTATACATGTCTACCAAGAAGACACCAAGGAATGAGTGTGGCTTCCTCCACTAAAATTCTGTAATTAGTGATTCTTTCTTCTTCTACCTGTCAATAATTTTAAAGAGACATAACATTTGGACTCTATTAAGACAAAATAGAATAAAACTTATCATCTGCTCTCAGCCTCGGTCCATCAGTGAGTAAACATGAAGACATGAACTTGTGTGTAGTATAAGAAGTAGTTATTATGTATAAGTTCATTTATCATTCTTTTAAAAAACTGGATGGTAAAAGGGAGGGAATTTAATGTAGGTAGAGTACACAGAAATAGTTTTTGTTTGAAAGAAGTAATATTTAAAAGGACAAAGTTGTCATATAAACAAAAATCAAGGGGTTAGGAGTCTTGAGGAAAAAGTTCTTGAAAAACTGATATAAAAAGCAGCTATATGTTCAGAGAAGGCGTTATGTTCACACGTGGCTCCGGGAGGCTAGAGCAGGGACTCCAGATTTCATTCTGAGTTCAAAGGAAGCCCTTGAAAAATTTATACAATGGAGGCCTCAGATCTGATTTACATATTTAGAAGATCATTTTGGATGAAGGGGCCTGGAGTAATAATGCATAAGTATTACTACCTAGTCAGTGAGTCATAAGATATTATAGGTTGGGCCAGAGAAGGGAACATTGGTGATGGAAAGAAGCAGACAGATTCAAGAACAGTTTTGGATGAAGGTTTCAAAGACTTGCTGATAAACTGATGAATGATGGGTCAAAAAAAAATCAAGAGAGAATTAAGTTTGAGCAATGGGGTAGATGGAACTATACTGAATAGGAAAGACCAGAAAATGAGACACTTGTATTTAGGGGATTATTTAAGAATTCATTTAAAAAAAATCAACCTCAAGAGATGATCAGACAGCCACATGAAGATGCTGAACAGACAGAAGAATATATGTGTTTCTCTAAAGAAAGATATAATTCTAGGGCAAACACTGAAAATCAGCAAAATAGATATGAAAATATAAACCATAGGGTGGATAAGACGCCCTGAAGGAAGTGGTTCTCTATATATAAGAATACCACTTTTCTTTTTTTTGAGGCAGGATTTCACCTTATTGTTCAGACTGGGCCTGAACTCACTCTCTATGTAGTCCAGGCAAGCCTTAAATTCACAGCAATACTCCTGCCTCTGCCTCCTGAGTGCTGGATTATAGGCATGAGCCACTAGGCCTGGAACTGTGGTATGCGGTATCTGGTGGTGATGTTCCTTCACTGAAACCTTGCACCTGCCAGGCAGATACCAGAAACACTGAGCTAAATCCTCAGCCCACCAAGAATACCATCTTTTATGAACTCTTTTAAAAGAGAATTTGTTAAAACTCTTGATGGCCAGACATATTATATTAGTATTAGGAGGTAGAGGACAAAGCTATAGTTTTTGAAAGTTCTCTAATAGGTTCTGCTATGAAAGTCAGGTTATGAATCAGTCAGGTTATGAATCAGGATCTCAAGACAACATATATGAAATAAGATGGCCCAGGGGTAAGTAAGGAGAGATGATGCCGTGGAAGCCAAGAGAAAGGAGGATTTTCCAGAAAGAAATGGTCAACTGTATTGAAGTCAGCGCTAAGTGGGATAACACGAGACAATGAACTCTTTGGATTTGGCATTATGGTGATTCTAAGTGTAACAGTTTCAACTAATAAATGGGGATAAAGGCCAGATCAAGTAGGTTACAGCGACCTTAGAGGTAAGAAGAAGACACCATGTGCACCAGATGCTTTTAAGAAATCTGACTCTGAACACCAGCAGACAAATACGTGTACCTCAGAGTGAGAATGGAAGGTTTGTGAGAACTTCTGGGTTTTGTTTTTGGTGGTACTTGGAGGATCAAACCTAGGGTCTCTTACATGTTAGGCAATTGCTATACTACTTGTAGGGAACTTTTAAAAGATAAAAGATACTATGTGGATCTGGAAGATAGAGAATTCCTGGTTGAAGCAGGACTTCACTGACCAAATATTTATTGAGCAAATACTAAGGGCCAGGCACTATACAAGGTGTGAATAAAAAACTGCATAAGCTTTCATACTCCCTACTCTCACAGAACTTACACTTTGGTAGAGACACTCTGTAGGGCCATAAAGACATGTCACTATAATTGAGCTAAGTTTTCTGAAAGAAAGAAACAATCTATATAGTAGTAAACACTAACCTAAACAGGTAAGAGTCCAGAGAGGAAGTGTCAGTTCTGTTGAGATCCGAGGAGCGAGAAAGAGAGGGAAAAGAAGTGTTGCAGCCAGAGGTGCTGGCATGTGTGCAGGTCCCAAGGCAGGAAAGAGGAGTCTCACTGAAAAACTGAAAGAGGCTAGAGTATCATTACTCTAAAGGGAAGAAAGGAACAAGATGAATGGGGGTTATGGATGGCTTATGTCATGGGGTGTTTGACATGCTTCATAAGAACATGGATTCAAGAGAGAACCACCAAAGGATTTTTAGTTTCTATTCTCTTAATAAAACAAAAAGTTGAGGTCATTACTAAAAGTGATAAGGGAGCAAAGATGTAAGGTTTAAAGAACGAAGAGTGGTTAAGAACCTATCTCATGGAGAATAAGAGCTGAAGATTAGTAAGAATCATGCAGAGATGCCTGCCCATCTGGGTTTTGCAAAGTGTGTCACTCAGCTTGGTTCTGTATCTTTCTCCATGACTGCTGACTTTGAGAAGGCAGGCAGAGAAGGCTGGTTGTTGGTGGAAGAGAGGAGGAAAGGTTATTTCACAGCTAGAACTCTGCTCACAGATTATGACAAAATAACAGGAGTGTTTGATACCCAGATGTTGGCAATGATGTGGTGCAGAGTACATCCACAGCAGTAGATGGCAGGAGGTGTTTAGAAGCAAACGGGTCAAGGAACTAAAATGCCTGAATATGAAGGAAGCAATCAACAGAAGATTGGGGTGAGGAGTCGGGTGGTAGGTGGAAATCTTAACATTAGACTAAGGTTCAGATATTTCTTTTTTCTAGTTTCTTCAGGATGAAAAGAGTCCTTTAAGTCTATTATGGAGTAATCTTTTTAAAATTTCTGCTTAATCAGTTTTAAGCCAACAGTGCTATAGTCCCAGCCTTCTAATGCAGTGAAAGAGGACAAAAGCTTACCATGTAATATTTGATTTTCTGCAGGATGTCATCATTGGTCATAATAAGTTCTTTTGCTGTTGTCCCATCTGCTATGTTGGCTAGGATGCACAGTGTCTAAAAAGAACAAAGAGCCTCTAATCAAAAAAGCAATCAAAGCCTGGGCAACTTCTCAACTGAAAGGGATGGATTCTCACAGGTTCCACTACTAATGCCCTATTTTTCACCTCCTGATCCTGCCAACAGTAATAACACACAATTAAAGTCTACCTTAGACAAAAGAGAACCTAAATGTGCAAAGATAGGAATGAGAGGTAGGGATAAGGTAGAGACTCAAATATTTCTGTGACTTTTTTTTTTTGAGACAGGGTCTCACTTTGTAGTTCAGGCTGGCACTGAGCTTACTATGTAGCCCAGGCAAGCCCCGAACTCAGCAATTCTCCTGCCTCTGCCTCCCAAGTGCTGGGATTACAGGCATGAACCGCCACACCCAGCACTGTGGTATGTGGTACTGGTTGCTGGTGGGCACGAGTCACCATACCTGGTATTGTTCTATGTGGTTACCGGGGATGGAACTCAGGACTTTGCACTTGCTAGGCAGGTGCTGGAACCACTGAGTTAAATCTCTGGCTCCCCTTTTTTTTTTTTTTTTTTAATAGGGTCTTGCAATATTGCCAATGCTGGCCTTAAAACAGCAATTCTTCTGCCTCAGCCTCCTGAGTAGCTGGGATTTGGTATGTGACAATGTTCCTGAATTAACTTTCTCCAACTTTTTCTGTATAAGACTTCAGGTAACTGAAATAACTGATGAAACTGTTTTCTTAGTATGGCCCAAATGCTCAGATATCCTATAGGATATATAGTTTCATTTTTTCTAGATTAATATACTTAAAAGTGAGTTTGGGGGCCAGAGGGTTAGCTCAGTGGTTCCAGCGCCTGCTTCGCAAGCGCAAAGGACCTGAGTTTGATCCCCAGTAACCACATATAATGCTGGGCGTGGAGACACGCCCACCAACAATCAACACTGCATACCACAATCCGGAGGTGGTGGCTCACGCCTGTAATCCCAGCACTCGGGAGGCAAAGACAGTAGGATTGCTGAGTTCGCGGCGGCTTGCCTGGCCTCCATAGTGAGCTCAGGGCCAGCCTGAACTACAAAGTGAGACCCTGTCTCCAAAAAGCAAAAAAAAGAGGTGAGTTTGGCAAGATAGCTGGATATATATTCAAAAATTATCTGTATATGAGCAAGAGAAAGATTTTGCTGAAAATAAGAATTGTCAAAATACTGTTCAAAATAATATTGAACATATGACATAACATCTAGGTAAATCTGACAAAACAAATGCAAGATCCATATAGTAAAACCTATAAACAATGCTGCCTGGAATTAAAGATGACCTAAATACCTGGGAAGATATATAGAGTATTCATGGATTGGGAGACTCACTATTGTTAAGATACCACTTCTTCCCAAATTAATCTAGTTTTTTTATTTATAAAAAAGTAAATTTCTTGCTGGGCGCAGTGGCTCACACCTGTAATCCCACCACTCGGGAGGCAGAGATAGGAGGATTGCTGAGTTTGAGGCTTGCCTGGGCTACATAGTGAGCTCAGGGCCAGCCTGAACTACAAAGAGAGACCCTGTCTCAAAAAAAAAAAAAAAAGTAAATTTCTTGACAAAATTATGAGACTAACAATAGATATACTATATGTCATTATCTTCAGAGTAGTTACTCAGCATACAAGATATAAACCAAGAGGATCCTTACAGAAAAGGAAACAGATAACACAAAACTTTCTTTTAAATGATCTAAGGGAAATTAATAATATAAATAATATATAATATAAAATAATATGAACAAATTAGCATACATAAAATATTTTTTAAAAAATGAAATATATGTAATGAGTATTTGAACTTTTCCCTACTGTGCCTATTTATCTCTCTTCTAGTCCGCTCTTTATTTATATATTTGTTTGTTTGTTTCTCATATAAGAGAAACCATATGATATATGAGATTGTGTCTTTGACTTTCTTTTTTTTTTAATTTTATTTTATTTTTGGTACTGGAGATTGAACTCAAGACCTTGTACTTTCAAGGCAGGTGATGGAACCACTGAGCTAAAACCCCAGAGTGTCTGACTTATTTCACTTAACATTATTTTCTCAAGTTGCATCTACCAAATTGACCTACTTGATACTATCCTAATCTAAATCCCAGGCTTTTTGAGGAGAAAAATGGCAGAAAATGATTGTACAATTGTTAAATAAAAATTCTCTTGTTTCCTGTTACTTTTGTTTTATAAATGTATAAAATCTTATAACAACTACAATCATCATTAAGCACAGACAGCAGTTCTACTATATCCTTCCCTCCCCCTTTTCCTGTGTTATCCTATTATAGTTCAAATCTTTACCTTTGGTTGATCCTTCAATGTCTATGATTTGTTTTTCTTCTATGATTCTACCTTTTATGGACTGGCATATAAATGGAATTGTACAGTACACTGCTTTTTGAATCTGACTTTTCACACAACATAATTCATTTAAGACTCACTCATTTTGATGACCCTATTAATAGTTTGTTCCTTTTTATTATTGTTTGGTATTCCATAGTTTATTCACTCATTTTATTGTGGTTTTAGTTTTCATTGTAAAAGACATAGTGACATTTCATTATTTGTCTGTTTAAATTTTTTACTCAATTTTTTGTTTTTTTGTTTTGAGAGTTTGTTATATATTCTGGAGACAGGTCACAGTTATCTACTATGTCCACAGGATGTATGATTCACAAATACCACCTTTAAGCAAATGATTTACTGTTTCATTTACATCTCATACAGTATAAGGTTTTTTTTGTTTTGTTTTGTTTATTGAGAGACTGGGGATCGAACTCGGGTCCTTGTGCATCCAAGGTTGGAGTGGTACCTCTTGAGCTAAATCTCCAGCCCTATAGTATAAGTTTTATATACTTTAATGAAGACCAATTTACCTCTCCTGGATGGCAGTTTTTAGAACTCTCTGTCTAATCTCAAAGATTTTCTCCTGTGATTTTTTTCTAAAAGTTTTATAATTTTACATTTTGATAAGCCTATAATTTTTTTTTTTTTTTGAGACAGGGTCTTGCTTTGTAGTTCAGGCTGGCTCTGAGCTCACTATGTAGCCCAGGCAAGCTTCAAACTCAGCAATCCTCCTGTCTCTGCCTCCCGAGTGCTGGGATTACAGGCGTGAGCCATCACGCCTGGCACTGTGGTATATGGTATTGATTGCTGGCGGGCGTGAGTCTCCACACCCAACATTGTATGTGGTTACCGGGGATCGAACTCAGGACGTTGCGCTTGCGAGGCAGGCGCTGGAACCACTGAGCTAACCCTCCGGCCCAGTAAATTTTTTTCTAAAATGTGATATGAATTAAAATTCTTTTCTTTTTTTTTTTGGCAACTGGTTCAGCATCATTTGTTGATTATTCTTTCTCTACTGAATTGCCTTTGCACCTTTGCTAGTAATCAACTGGCACTATATGTGTGGGTCAATTTCTGAATTTGCCAATCCATTCTGTTGATATCTGCATGTGCTATCTTTTTCTAACAGCCTCGTATCTTGATTACTATGTTTTACAATATGTCTTGAAATAGGTATTTTAAATATTCCCATTTTTTTACATGCTTACTTTTGGATCACTTCCAAAGTCTGTATGAGACAGAATCATCTATGTTTTACAAAAATACACTATTGGTACTGGTCTTTTCTTTTCCCTTCATCCAAATCCTGCCTGGTCTTTCTGCCTAGCTTTACTTTTCAAGTCAGCAGAATTCTATCCAAGTGAGCAGTCTTCATAAAAAAAATTCATTATATGGGTAAAAATGAGAATTAACTTGTGGCATATACTGGTACAAATTTCCCAATGTTATATGTGATTTTGAGATGTATATAAATTGTACCAATAAAGAACTCAATTAAAAAAAATTCATTATGTTCTCCAAGTAGAATAGTTTCTTTTATTCTCAAATTCAATAGAAAGTAGGGTTTGGGGCAGCAACTAAGAAAAGAAGATGCCTAAAAGTAAACAAACTAAATATGACTCCACGATGAAGAATTATCTTCTTTTTTTTTTTTTTTTTTTTTTTTTAAATAGGGTCACATTGTGTAGTTCAGGCTGGCCAAACTCACTATGTAGCCCAGGCTGACTTCGAACTTATGATCCTCCTGCCTCAACTTCCTGTATGCTGGGATTATAGGTGTGCACCACCATGCCCAGCATAAGCAATTTTTTTTTTTTTGAGATAGGGTCTCGCTTTGTAGTTCGGGCTGGCTCTGAGCTCACTATGTAGCCCAGGCAAGCTTTGAACTCAGCAATCCTCCTGTCTCTGCTTCCCAAAGTGCTGGGATTACAGGCGTGAGCCACCACGCCCGGCACTGTGGTAGTGGTGTTGATTGCTGGTGGGCGTGAGTCTCCACGCCCAGCATTGTATGTGGTTTCCGGGGATCAAACTCAGGACCTTGCGCTTGCGAGGCAGGCGCTGGAACCACTGAGCTAACTCTCCGGCCCAGCAATTATTTTTTATTTTATTTATTTATTTATTTATTTTGGAGACAGGGTCTCGCTTTGTAGTTCAGGCTGGCCCTGAGCTCACTATGTAGCCCAGGCAAGCCTCGAACTCAGCAATCCTCCTGTCTCTGCCTCCCGAGTGCTGGGATTACAGGGGTGAGCCACCACGCCCAGCGTATGATCAATTATTTTATCAAGAAGCTACAGGAATTGAAATTCCTAGAAGGGTGAAAGCACTGAAGCTAGAATACAGGATCAACACCTGGATGATAAAGAGGCTCATCCCATAGAGACAAGGACAGGGTACCAGTGCAGAATACAAAGGGTGAAACTCTATGTTTTCCTCTACTGTAAGGAAAATAATTATTGTAAAATAATTATTGGAGGAGGATCTTTTGTCTTGTCTCTAAAGCATGTTCTATCTCAGCACTGTCTTCTGTAGATCTGAATATTCCAGAAGACTCCTGAGATCTACCTTTATATTCACATTCCCTTTAAAAAAAAAAAAAGGCATACCCACCTGCTCTTTAACCTCGATGTTATGCTCTCCTTCCAGAATAAGGGTAACAGCCTGCATGATTTGCTTTCCATGAGTACTCATTATTTTATCTATATGCTGGGAAACAATGGGAAATCCACAATTACTATCAGAGAAACAAAGAAAAACATCACAGAAAGGATGTTTCTAAAAGTTAATAGTATACACAACTACAAAACCCCACAGCGTACAGAACTAAAAGCCAAAGAACAGTATTTATTATTTTTTTTTTTTTTGAGACAGGGTCTCGCTTTGCAGTTCAGGCTGGCCCTGATCTCACTATGTAGCCCAGGCAAGCCTCGAACTTAGCAATCCTCCTGCCTCTGCCTCCCGAGTGCTGGGATTACAGGCGTGAGCCACCATGCCCAGCACTAGTATTTATTATTTTTTGAAGCTGCATTTTGCCTTCAAATGTACATACTTTTTAAATTACTTGACTATGAAAAGAGGATAGAGTTGGTCTAACAGAATAAAGAACTAAAATGACTGAGGATCGTAATATAGAAAAAACCACAGATATTTCAGAAAAATGAAGCACAAAAAGTGGATAGCAGGGGTAAAACCCTACAGACAGAGAATATGGTGCTGATTTACTACTACTACTCTGAGGCATAAATGTATAGATTACTCCAAAGACAAGACTCAGAGAAGGAGTCCTCCTGTGTTTCATATCCCTGAAGGCCCCTAAGAGAACACCTGAGTGAGAGTAACTGCAGCAGCATGGCTCAGGCTCTCTACTCTGACATATCCTGACTGCTCTGCCCAGTGACACCTTTACAAGTCAGATCTGTAAATGTTGTGGTATAGGGGTGTCTATGGAATGACTCTGAGAATAATTCTCTAAAGGGAAATAAGCCGAGGACTCAGAGATGAGTGATTTGGGCAGAGAAAATCCATCCTCACCAGAAAACCAGGTAAGAATTAAGTAAAAAAGGGAGGTACATATCTAGCATCAAGGGAGGAAAACGAGACAAGACAGGACTGCAAGGGTGTCAGGTAATGGTATATGTAGTGAAGCAGTTCCTGACATGCCTATGAAGGCAGCAAGTCTAGACATCGAGTCCTTGTTTCTCTGGGAAAGAAGAACATTTGAACCATACTCATAAGCAGATTTTGATGTGAGGAGAGAAAGACAGCAATGTTGGGCAATTTATAGCAGAGTTAGTTAATCTGGAAGCCTGGGTGATTTTACTTACAGGCCGAGTAGAAAGGAGATTTCTAAGAAGTCCCAATGTCTTCATCAGCACATTCAAATCTGAATCTGATAATAACCGGAATAGCTGTTCAGTACTCAAGCTTCGTAAAATATCTGCTTTTATTTTTTGTTCAGCCTGAAATGCCATATTCTGAAAGGATTAAAGAAGTTGCAAGAATCATGTCTACATTACTTATCAAATTATACTTTAATAGTAACTGAAAAATTTCAAAATACAACAGAATATGTAGAAAATCCTTAACTATGTCATACTATCTTTCTGATTTCTGCTCATCACTTATATTTCTGTGTCAAGAAGATAACGCGACACTTCTATGTATACTTCTATTATGAGAAAAAATTGCTTTTTTTTTTAAGAGTCAGGGTCTTGCTTTGTAGTTCAGGCTGGCCCTGAGCTCACTATGTAGCCCAGGCAAGCCTCAAACTCAGCAATCTTCTGCTTCTGCCTCCTGAGTGCTGGGATTACAGGGGTGGGCCACCATGCCTAGCATTGTGGAATGTGATACTGACTGCTGGTAGCTGAGAGTCACCATGTCCATATTGTTGTTGTATGTGGTTACCAGAGATTGAACCAGGGCCCTTGTGCTTGCTAGGCAGGTGCTGGAACCATTGAGCTAAATCTCCAGCACCAACAACTGTTTTTTAACATGGGTATTTGAAGGTCTTAATATTTCTTGGATAAATATAAATTTGGGGGGTGTGGAAAACCAGGGAGGGTTGAGTTATATTCTGACTGTTTTACTTCTTGAAGACAAGGTCTTGATAATGTTACCCAGTCTGGCCTGAACTTGTGATCCTGTTGCCTCAACCTCCAAGTAGCTGCATTGACAGATATGTGTGACCACATCCAGCTTTTTGTCACTGTATTTACGGTTATCAGTTACCTTCTATATGCATTAATACTATGATTAATGATTAAAGTGTGTTCACTTATTACGGATGAAAATAGCAGTGCTTTGTTAACCACTAATATGAAAATACCCACTGTACTCACAATACTATGTGCTAGGTGTTGGGATAGCTGGGCTGTATCACACAGGCAATGCTCTGGGGCAGTAGGTATGTCCTGGAGACCAGCAAGGCCAAGTGGCCAGCAGCTAGGTTTTTTTTCTCAAATTCACATTATGTATTGGCCTTCCTTATAACTATAACAACATATTTGAAGGGGGAAAAAAAGCAAATTCCAAATAATAACTACTAAAACAAGTTTTGACTTGAAAATCACTTGCAAAAGGGAGACTTATATGTGGTTATTGAGCTCTAGGAACTTAGTTAAGAAACTAAGACAAATTACAGATCAAGTTATCAATGAAGCAAGCCACCAAGGAGCAAAGTGCTCTTTAAGCATCAAGAAACCCAGGCTAAAAGTGATCACAAAGTTTTGTACACTGTGAAGAGAGAACACAGGTGCTAGTAATAGGGAGACTGATACAAATAAGATAGTTTGTTGGATCTGAAGAATGCAATGATTATGTTCAATTTCCATCACTAAAGCTGTGCATGTTAGAAAGAGAGCTCTCAAAAGAAGTTTTGAGGGTCGAGAGATCTGAAGAATAAGTAACAGTTATATCTAGATGTGCAGGTTTCAAAGTAACCCTTTCTAGGAGGAGTTCCTGACACTGATGTGTAAACAGAACTGGAAAGTGGAAACTGAAACTTCCAAGAGTATCTCCTAAAAAAGAAGGTTGAGAAGGAGGCTAGGTAGAAAATGAATTAAAACAAAACAAAACAAAACAAAATCCCTTGTCTCAGAAAAGTTTCAAGAAGAAAGGAGCTAAAAGCCACACAAAGTTAAAAGAGAAAAATAATTATGAAACTACTGAATTTGGTGCTTACTTCTATTCCAAAGTTCATGTGAAAAACAGCAGACACAGTATAAAACAGGGAGGAGGATATAGGCTTAGTTCAGCTGCAGAACCCAGTTCTATCATTTACTGGCTGTGGGGCCTTCACCCTCACAAACCGTTACTCTCCTTGAGTCCCTGTTTCCATTTGTAAGGTGGATATATCCCAATATAACTTGAAATAAGAATTAGAGGTAAAAACATAACCCACCTAGCTTAGTGTCTGGTACACAATTAAATTGTAACTACTTTAATTATACATCTAGAAATCCATGTAGGAGTTCTCCTTTTAAAATTTCAACACTATTTAAATTAATAATCTTAAAAGTTGTTTTCTTAATTTTAGCCTATTATTATAAATTATTTATTATAGATCTAATTACATTTTTGTGCAAATTTTCTTACCCTGGGAAGTTAATCTGCAAAAAATTGCATATTAAGCTATATATTTTTAAATTTAATTTTATTTTAAAATTAATTTTATTGGTATATTTTATATATATATATTATGAGCACATTATATATAACATATATATATTATAATTTTATTTATATATATATATATATATAAAATGAGCACATTCAACATTGAAGGTTTGTACCAGTAAGCAATATATATGTTAATTGGCTCAATTGAGTATTCAACACTGTGTGTATATCTTAAAACAAACTGTACCCCATAAGCATATAATTTTTACTTGTCAATTAAAAAAATAATTGCTCCGTGTCTTAGTTCATCTGTTAAGTATAGCGAGAATTCTTCCTAGTTTATTCTAAAAAGTTGTTTACAGTGCTTTGAAAAGTATGCAGCTCTTTTTTTTTTTGAGACAGGGTCTTGCTTTGTGGTTCAGGCTGGCCCTGAGTTCACTATGTAGCCCAGGCAAGCCTCAAACTCAGTAATCCTCCTGTCTCTGCCTCCCGAGTGCTGGGATTACAGAAGTGAGCCACCATACCTGGCACTGTGATATGTGGTACTGATTGCCAGTGGGCACGAGTCACCACACCCAGTGTGGCTACTGGGGATCAAACTCAGGACCCTGTACTTGCCAGGCAGGTGCCAGAACTACTGAGCTAAATCTCCGGCCCCAGCTCTTTATAAATACAGTATCTCCATGACAATAATTTGTTTCCCCCAAATTAGTAAAGTGCAATTTCAACACCTGTTCACTTTAAATAATAACAGAAATAACAATGATGATAGGAGAAATGAGCAATAGTGCCTCTTGCTTACAGATAAATCTGAAAGCTGAACACAAAGTCTTCCAGGGCCCAAATCATTACAAAACTGGACCTTAACAGTCAGGCTTTTAAAAAAGAAAATTCCAGATATTTCAAGTAATACAATCTTTAGTTTTATCTGTGATAACACCTCTATTCTCATTGTAAATTATGACATAAAAACGGATAAGACATACCATTAAAGCCCAAATTCCATTCACTCTTAAGGCGGGATTTTCACTTTGGGTTAATCCACAAAGTAGCTCTACTGCTCCTGATTCTAAAATTGGCTGTGATTGGAAAAGGAAAAAAATAAAAAATTTTAAAAACCAGATGTGCAAACTGTATATATGCCTTAGCATTCTGCCTATTTTTTTCTTTCCTACTTTTTTTTTTTTTTTTTTTTTTCTTTTTGAGACAGGGTCTCGCTTTGTAGTTCAGGCTGGCCCTGAACTCACTCTGGTGCCCAGGCAAGCCGCCGCGAACTCAGCAATCCTCCTGTCTCTGCCTCCCGAGTGCTGGGATTACAGGCGTGAGCCACCACATCCGGCATTGTGGTATGTGGCGTTGATTGCTGGTGGGCGTGTCTCCACGCCCAGCATTATATGTGGTTACCGGGGATCAAACTCAGGACCTTGAGCTTGCAAGGCAGGCACCAGAACCACTGAGCTAACCCTCCGGCCCTTCTTTCCTACTTTTACCCAATTCCAAGCAACTTTCACAAAGCAAGAGTGATACAACCATAAAAGTCACTCTGATTAGGGCAAGAACAATCTCTCTCTTAAAAAACACAATAAAACCCAAAAAGCTCTTTTCTTTGTCCTTGTAGTCCTGAAAGAATCTGGGAATATCCTAATAACTGAACATTCTACCCATACCCTTATGATCTAGTTTCCCATTCTCATTTTCCCTATCCTAAGATGGTGACTTCCTGCTTTGGTTATGTACGTCTTACATACTGCTTATAAAATGTGACTACAAAATAATGTGATTGGCTTAGTGGAGAAATGTAACATACTTAGATAACCAAATCACCCTCTCAAAGTGACACTTTTGAAAAGAGTAGCATATTCCTCTACTTGCACATACTGTGATATTTTTAATATTTTGTCATAGTTGCTAACCATTAGTCTTATTCTAGGTACCTATATTCACATTCTTTTATCCCACTATTTGAAAAGAGTGCATATCATGGCATTTATACTTAGTATTTCAACGTGCATCTCCTAAAAACAAAATGTTCTTTTTTTAAAATTTTTTTGAGACAGAGTCTTGCTTTGTAGTTCAGATGGCCCTGAGCTCACTATGTAGCCCAAGCAAGCTTGAACTCAGTAATTCTCCTGCCTCTGCCTCCTGAGTGCTGGGATTACAGGTGTGAGGCAACACACCTGGCATTGTGGTATGTGGTACTAATTGCTGGTGGGTGTGAGTTACCACGCCTGGTATTGTTGTATGTGGTTACTGGGGATGAACCAGGGACCTTGAGCTTGCGAGGCAGGTACTGGAACCACTGAGCTAAATCCCTGTACCAACAGGATATTCTTTTAACACATTTTAACTATCAAAGTTTACATTAAAGTAAAACAATACTTTTATCAATATCTTGTCCCTATTCCAATTCTTGGCCAATGATGCTTATAGTATTTTCTTCCCTTCCGTATTAGAATTTGGTGTTTACTTTTATTTTTTGTGATACTAGGCAAGTTCTCTGTCACTAAACTATATCCCTCTCCCCTTTACACAAAGGGTTTCACTAAAGTTGCTCGGGCAGGCCTTGAACTTTTATCCTCTTGTCTCATCCTCAAGAGTAGCTGGGATTATGCATGATTGTTCCTGGCATTGATTTATTTTTAATGTTAGGAAATTGATCATTTTAGTGATCTTTTGCCTGTGCTCATCTATTTTATTTCCTAAGTGGACCTTAAATATTCTGAAGGCACACCTAGGCAATCTAAGAACTATTTCTAGACGATACATGGTGCTGTATTGGCTTTAACAGATTTCAATCAGGTTAAGAAAATATTACTAAATGCTGGGCATGGTGGCTCACACCTATAATCCCAGCACTTGGGAGGCAGAAGCAGGAGGATTGCTGAGTTCGAGGCTTGCCTGGGCTACATAGTGAGCTCAGGGCTAGCCTTAACTACAAAATGAGATGCTGTCTGAAAAAAAAAAAAGCTATTACTAGCCACCAGAGAACAGACTGGAAGATCTGCCACATTATTTTGCCTTTCTCTTTCTTTAGAATAACTGTCAGTCTCTTCCCTTTTGTTCTAAGAATTTTTTTTTCTCATACTGAAGATCAAACTCAGGCCCTTATGCTTCCAAAGTACACACAGTGCCACTTGAGCTAAATCCCTAGCCCAAGAATTTTCTTCATTTTATACATACAATATGATTACACTGAACATTGAGGACGTGTACCTGTACATGACACATCTTGATTCCAGTTTTCCCCTTTTCCCCTGCCCTCCCTACAACTCTTGCTACCTATATACATAAGCTTTGTTTCCTTTTTAAAATTATTATCGTTTTTTATTTCCCTTCTTTACTTTCCCCTATCTACCCTTGCCCTTTTCCTTTTGCTAATTTTCTTCCTATTTCACATTAACTATCATAATGGCTCAAGAATTTTCAGTAACTACTTTAGAACCATTATGTAGTCAATACTGCCTTTCTGGTTTCAATCAAAGTATGTAGGTGTTATGCAGAAAATAAATTTAACCAAAATGGGACTACTGAACTCATAATTGGGCAGATTAGATTCTCCACCCTTCGCCTTACCCCACGAACAGAATCTGGGGCTTCCGGCATGCTGATAAGTACATGCTCTAGTAGCCCCAAACTGAGATACAATAACACAATGAAACTAACTTTATAAGGTTCCCTCTTCTTTTATTAATTTGTTTATTCTACTGAAAAAATACAAGATCAAATAATTTACAAAATGCAGGGAAAATTGACCTGTGTCACATACTTGGACAAACTGCCCAATGTTGTGTGTGATTGTGAGCTGTGTATATAATGTACCAATAGTTTACTGAATAATGCAAAAAACAAAATACAGAGAAGAGAAATTCAATCCTTCCCCCAACAACTACCATTAACATTAAACATTAAAAGATTATTTTCAGATGCCAGAAATTATCTTCTTTTTTTTTTTTTGAAACAGGGTCTCGCTTTGTAGTTCAGGCTGGCTCTGAGCTCACTATGTAGTCCAGGCAAGCCTCGAACTCAGCAATCCTCCTGCCTCTGCCTCCCGAGTGCTGGGGTTACAGGCGTGAGACACCACGCCTGGCTATCTTCTTTTTTTTTT